>KZ539210.1:9380-29668 GCA_000934665.2 Catajapyx aquilonaris | reverse complement strand
CCCGGTGTATCCTCCTGATGAACCCGGATAGTTCAGGCCCGTTGAACCTTCTTCCTTGGTCCGTGGCAGGCACCAAAAGGCAAGAAGGGTACATCCGACTGACCAAATGGACAAACTCAGTCACCCGAAACAACTCACTGTCCTCCTCCTCTCGAAGGTCAAGGGTCACCTTCCCATCTCCCCACTTCCCCACCACCAACACGAGCAGGACAAGCAATGTATGAAGCTCCATCGCGACTAGACCTCTCCAGGCCTCAACGGGACCTTTTTATGTCCTCCGTCGAACATATTGTCAGTCAAAAATGATATTAATTTCGGATCTAATTCACTTCCAGCCTTAACCACGTGGGAAATGAAACCCTTGCCGCGTTCCCAATGAACGTATCTTGGATTCCAGGCGTGACAAATCTCTGGCCAAAGACGCTGAAGGCTTTTCGCCAACTTAGAATCTCTTCGTAAAAGGGAGAAAATTGCCCTTCCTCTCTCCCCTCCTCTCACTTATGTCATACCATGTCGTATGTTAGTAATAAAAAAAGAGCAGTGATTGCTCCAAACAATCGGTTGGGTCCAGCTTTTCGGTGCAAGTAAACCAATTCTGAGCGATTTGGAGAACGTATGAAGGCTAATTTGTGTATACAGAAAGGGTTGCTCAAGGTCATTTACATCAAGCTGTCATTTCGCCATATGATTTTCCTTTTGAGAATATGGACATGTGTACCCGCATCATCAATGTGAACCCCACTAATTTTGTTCAACTACATTACGAAGTCGTATATAGCCTAATACTGACCCCGTTTTGCATCTTCCAGAGTATTTCGTGGCCTTTGTGTGTTTGCTTGGGGCCTACTTACATATAAGTTATTTTAAGCAAGAAGTCACACGTGGACTTGGAGGGCCACGTGCTCTTCGCCGGTGTTGTGATTCACCCGGCTTGCGAAATATTGATCTGGCGGATATTGATCCGACAGGCATGCAATGCGCGGGATAGCTTGAATCTGCCCTCAGAAGTGAAGTAATACGAGCAAGTGCGCAAGGTGCAACATGCTAATCAAAATGCTATGATGATGGATCTGGATCATTTATTTTTAAAACCTTCTTGGAAATGATGCATAACTGCATAAGGCATAGGCATACTTTGAATGGAAAGAGAAGAAAATGCTAATATTCCATGGTCGTCCATTGTTGATTTAAAATGTGGTTAGGCATTTGAATCAACTGTTTTGAAATATTAAATCTCAAACAACCAGCCCCCCGGACACTACCTCTACGTTCTTATCTTATCGTCTGCAGGAGGAGCTCACCTGGGAGCGCCATGAGACCTTTCACTGCACTGTTATATGGCGAACCTACCGGAATACACTGAACTTTATAGGTACTAAAGGGAAGCGCTACATGTGGGCCCAACATGGCCGCCGGCGACCATGTTGGGTCCCCCAATGTAGCGCCCGACCAAAACCGAGTATGTTGTAGTATCCATGTATTTATGCAAGTGCCTCATTTTGTTTGTCCTTGCGACACGTGGTTGCATAACGACAGGGCCCGAAAGATACGGAATTTTCGCGAATTTTGCATGTCTGCCATCAGTTGGAAGGCATAATAATTATGCCTTCCAACTGATGGCAGACATGCAAAATTCGCTAAAATACACATAGTCGTCCAGGCCGCGGCGAATCCAAGAGCTTTGGCAAATGCCGCCAGGTGGCTGCAAACGAAAAAGAACAAAATGCGGGTTTTGCGATGGCGCTTTGCATAAATTATATACTTATAATTTTAACAGCAACCATTTAGCCCGCTGTTATGGGCAGAATATTACCATAATAAATATAATACATAATTATTATGTCTTTGCGCGGGTTCCGGTGCGACAAACGGGCATGTCATTGGTGACCCAAGGTGATGCCATGCCCACGTGATGTCCAGGTGATGCCATGTTAATATTCCGATCACATAACGCCCGGTGGAAATAATAAAATCTGTCCTTACCAAAATTTCAGAATACCGCGCGCGATGTCGTGTTTGCAGCGTACCATCGCAGGCATACCCACTTTATATTGTTGTAAAAGGGAGAGGAACTTTAACACATGATTTGCAACATTTTTCCAATGAGGTACGCTGTTCCAACCTAACCTAACCTAACCTTCCTCCCTTGCGGATACAGGCCTATCTTCAGCGTATACAGGCCTATCTTTCAGCAGATACACGCCCACGCCCTGCACGCCTGTTATTTATCAAAGTCTTATCGATCTTGGTCCTGGGTCCTAAGGCAGTTACGGTCCGAGCCACCTGGCGGCATTTGCCGAAGCTCTTGGATTCGCCGCTGCCTGGACGAACATTACTAGATGTGTATTTGGAAATTATGCAGTTGGAAGGCCATAACTTCGGAAGATTTTTAGATATCCAAAATGTGATTACTGGAATGTGAACCTAGTTTAACACCCTTTCAGACGGTAGAAATTGTGTTAGTGAAAAATCAAAATTTCGAATTAAAGATAGCGGCCAAAATTCTGTTGGATTTCTTTTTTCAAAAATCGACCGTTTTGAAAAATGTTGAATTTGGCTTAAAATGAAGCCTGGGATGTTTTATTGAGATTTCCGCAAAATCTAGAGAGGCGAATTTCGATATTAGCCAGATATAACAACATTTTGTGCGCAAAACGGGTCCCGTCAATGTGGTCGCCTCAATTGGCATCAAAATTTCACCAATATTTTTGCTTTAAAAATTCATACCGCATGTTATTACTTTTATGAGACAGCGTGATTAACCTGTTGAGGGCCACGGAAGTCGTATGACGTCCGAGGAAAGACGTGCCTCAGGGCCCACGGAAGTCATATGACGTTTTGCTTCTTGTGCGCTCGTTTGTTCTAATTTTAAAAGGAGCCAATGACTTTTAAGCTGCTCTTGCCATGCCATCTCGTGGTTGGGAGTTCAACTATCACGGACTGCGTGATTGGCTTGAATCCGCGAGGATCTTGGAAGCTAGACAGCCAATCAGGTGGGTAGGGCTGTACGATATTTCGATATATCGACTGTCGATACGATATTTTCCTAATATCGAAGTTGCGATATCCGACACTTGGCATGTTCGATGTATCGAATATCGCGATTTTTCGATGTCGGTTCGATGTCGGTTTTCGATCTTTTTCGATGTCGGTTTTTCGATTTTCGATATATCGACTTCGATTCGATGTCGGTTTTCGATCTTTTTCGATGTCGGTTTTCGATGTCGGTTTTTCGATTTTCGATATATCGACTTCGATTCGATATTTTTCGATGTCGGTTCGATTCGGTTTTCGACCTTTTTCGATGTCGGTTTTCGATGTCGGTTATTCGATTTTCGATATATCTACTTCGATTCGATATTTTTTAAGTATCGAAAGTAGATATGTAATTTCAGATATCGCACAGCCCTACAGATGGGCCCATATCAGCGCGGATCCGCTCCCCTCGTCGGTAGTACAAAACTACAAATAACAGCTACTTTGCAATAACTGTTATTTAAGTAACCGTTACTGAAAATAGTTGCAACTCATCAGCAGCCATAGAAATTCTGCTGGGAATTGGTGTTGGCATTATTGAAAAAGGATGAAGCAATGGGAGAGACTAAATGTGGCAAGGGTAGGGGCACGCTGTACCAACATCATGACAACACAGCAGAATAACGTCATGGCGGAATCGCATGCATTAGTTGCTGCTGAGTCGCAAATATCATAATAACTAACTGCTACTGAGTTGCAGTTATTTCAACAGTTATTACAAGTAGCAGTCTCGCTACTTTTGTCCCACCACTAGCAGCTGTTGTCGTTTATTCTCTCTGAACATGGCACGACGCACAGTGGGGCAAATAATTAATTCCATTGCCAAAAATTCAGAAATATTTATATTGAGGTTTTCAATGGCGGTGATTTTAGATCCGATGTCAAAAATTCAGAATTCAAAAGGGCGGATCCAAATGGCGGACATTACATGCGAGAAATGGTCGGCGTCAAAATTAGCATCTGGGCGTTTCGGAGGGCGCTGATTTCAGATCCGATGTCAAAAATTCAAAAATCAAAATGGTGGACATCGTATGCGAGAAATGGTCACATCAGCGTCAAAATTAGCATACGGGCGTTTCAGAGGGCGCTTATTTCAGATCCTATCTCAAACGACGAAAATTCACAATGGCGGATCCAAAATGGCGGACAGTGCCTTTCTCAAATGTCCCGATTGTAATGAAAATTGTCATAAGGGTTTTTTTCGAACGTTTTCATTTCAAATACAGTGCTAAAAGGAGAAATTCAAGACGGCATACGGCAGGCGATATCTGAAAAAGTTAATATTGACGGAAAATTTTCATAGGGAAAAGATAAGACATTACATTTTTGAGTGCCCACCCTTTCAACAATAATGTATTATGTGGTTTGTAAATTCTATAATTACACTACAGGCAACAAGGTTTTGGGCACATGGGCAATTCGGAGGAGCTGACTGTGAATATGAAGTCAGAATTTTAATATCGGCGCCCATTTTCTTATTGTAACAAGCGTATACCTTGTTTTCTAGAATAAACAATCATGTTAGTTACTTTGTGAGAGCCAGATGATTCAGTGGATAAGAACTTACAGCACACCCTGTAGATTGATTTCCCCGTCCACAAACCGCCATCATTAGGCCTACATTGCATTACCCTCAGGACGCGCGCAAAATCCGACCTGGCGAAACGCATTTCCAAAGCGGCCCCTGGGCCGCCCCCAAACCACAGTTCGCCCTTGGTCACACTCGACACCCTTGAAACTCATTGCAGTGGTGTGAGGACACGGCGAAAAATCCGACCTGGAGAAACACACTTACATAGCGGCCCCGGGGCCGCCCCCGGGCCGCCCGTAAACCACAGTTCGCCCCTGGTCACACTCGACACCATTGCAATTCATTGCATTGGTGTGAGGACACGGCGGAAAATCCTACCTGGGGCAACGCACTTACAAAGCTGCCTTAGAATCGCTTAGAATACTAACAAGTAAGGTCTGGTCACTCATTCTTATCGCCTGAATTTGGAAAAAAAAAACTCGGGCTGTGGGGGCTTGCAATAATTGAAAAGAAAACCTGGCCCTCAACAGGTTAACCTCCTGAGACCCAAGACAAAAATACTTACAGATTATACTTGCCATAGTAATAATTTTTAACTCTAAGGTCTGCCAAGAGCAAGAAAATAGGATTGCAAAAATTTTGCACACTTCAGTTTTGCGAAAAATTCAGGTACAGTATACTGTACCTCAGGTCTCAATGTGATATTACCCTCTCTACAAAATGCAATTACTGAAAATGCCTGAAATTTGAAAATATAATTGTATATTATTATTTATTTTAATAGATTTATAATTATAATGATATAATATATTTTATATTTTATATATCGTATATTATATTTATAATTATACTAGCAGGTTACCCGGCGTTGCCCGGGTATGTTGGGATGCTGTTAAAGGTATACGGGTACATATATTTTAGGAAGTTTGTTTGTTTGTAAAATTTGCGTTCCATACACTGGAACTCGATACACCTTAAAATAAGGCCAAGTTACAATAAGCCAAAGTTTGTCACTCTGTGATAGATTGCCTGCTTTGGTTATAGCGTAGTCAATGTAGACATTCTGATTGGATGTGTAAAAAGAGGAATTGGGATGGAGTTGTCCCAGGAAAAGAATGCACAGCCATGTTTTTTCCCCCCAGAATATTTGACCCCATGACCCCTCAACCCCACCTCACACACCCACCTCTTTCCAACTGTTTGCCCTGAAGAACTTGAGAAATGTACATACAGATGCCTGGTGGGAAATTTGGTTTTCAACACTGTGCGTATTTTTTAAAAAAAATTTAAAAAAAATTGTATTTATTTGTGTCGAGAAGTCTAATTTCAAATCTACAAAATCCCAGAATGACCATACCATATGAACTCACGTGAGGTGGCCAATTAGCGTAATTGGCGGATGAGTTGAATAATTTACGGCTATGGGACTTGTAAAAAAAAAGAGAGGCGCAAGATATACAATATATGCATGCAAATGCATTACTTTCATAGGTATTGTGCATAAGGGCATTTCCATGGGATTGCTAACTTGGGAAAATATAAATTGTCGTTGTTGCTATAGAAGTTGATGTAATTATGTTAATTGTTGAGGGGCGAGTAGGGAGAAGATTCGGGAATATGCGTGTTGTGGGAGTTAGGTTCATTTTCGGAAGCTGAAACATGCGGAGTTAGATTCCTTGGAAAAAGTAACCCCCGATATGCTAATTTAAGGCGGTGTATGGGCCTTCCCCTGGATTTCTATAAGGGACAAACACTCGGACAAACATCCAAACTGACAAACTCACAAACTCACAAACTTACAAACTCACAAACTGACAGACTGAGAAACTCACAAACTAACTAAAATATAAATATAGATATAATTATGGAAGTGGAAATTGTAAAATAGGAACGACACACCTTTTTTTTTCTCTCTCAGAGCACCACTATGCTAGTGCTATTCGGGTATTCAGCTGGTTCTATTCCGCTATTCGGCTATTTAGCGGGTTAGCTGCTTCGATCAGGCTAGTCAGCTCACTCAGCTGGTATACTAACTCAATGGGTTTGATTTTAAAATCGCATGAAAAATACACTTTCGAGTATCGCTCCGATTTAATGATGCATTCAGTAAAACTGATCATACGTCAGAAACTCCAGTTGATTATACGGTACGGTCCTTTTGTTGACTCATACAGGGTGAACCAGGTTCAAGTGTCCGACAATAACGGTGATAAATAGCGGTGATTGTGCGCCATTCACGTAGCAGCTACGTGAATGGCGCACAATCACCGCTATTTATCACCGTTATTGTTCGGACCACACGGTCGGACTTGAACCTGGTTCACCCTGTATATCCGAACGGGAAATTCCCTCAAGTTATTTCCGTTAATGCAAGTTGTTAAAAATTGTCAACTTAAATGCAGTTTTATAGTATAATAGCAGAACAGCCGCCTTAGGTATATAAATAATTAAACATATTGTATAATAGGCACTTAGGCAGAGCCGACAGAGAAGCAGCTGAATAGCTGAATAGCCTAATAGCTGGATCGAACCAGCTGAATATACGGAGATATAACGGAGATAATTATATTTAGTTTATATAATTTCTTTAAAAGGCACCCAAAAAATTACAGGGTTCTGTGTTGTGTCAAATATGTAGAAAGGAGAGTGTCCTGAACACACTTCGTTGGGGGTTGGTGAAATAATAATAATAATAATAATAATAATAATAATAATAATAATAATAATAATAATAATAATAATAATAATAATAATTCTGATTTTTCGATTTGTTGTTTGAGATCTAATTTCTCACAACAGTTGATTCAGGGCCGGTTTCACCGAGCTCAGTATATGATAAAACCAGGGTATTTCTCAAAATCCCTATCTATTTGTATGGATTTTCCTAAAGAAACCTGGTTTTATCATATACCAAGCTCGGTGAAACCGGCCCTCAAAATGCCTAACCAGTACATTTTAAATGAACAATGGACGACCATGGAATTAGAATTTTGCTTCCCTTTCCGTTCAAAGTATACGCCTTATGCATCATTTCCACGGAGGTTTTAAGGAGAATGACCCTGATCCATCATCGTAGTATTTAATTAGCATGTCGTATCTTGCGCACTTGCTCGTATTTCTTCACTGCTGACTTCTGGGAGGGCAGATTCAAGCTATCCCGCGCTTTGCATTCCTGTCCGTGAGATCAATATCCGCCTGATCAATATTTCACGTGCCAGGTGAATCACAACACCGGCGAAGAGCACGTGGCCCTGCAAGTCCACGTGTCCCATTTCTCCCTTGAAGTGGACGGAGGGGGGATCGCAACACCATCTAGCGGACGAGAAAAAAAGGAGGACGGTGGGGGACCTGGGCACCTGGCGGCAGTGTGGGGAGCCGAGAGGGGAATGAGTTGTAGAATGGAACAAATAGTGGTTCAAGCGGTAGCTGGAAAAAACCTGGCATTCGATGATGAAAGTGTCCCACTTGGCATGGTGCATAAGGAATGATTCCGGAAGTGGAGCCGAAGATTTCGTCCATTAGGATTCAAGATGGAGGCCAATAATGTGTGATGACCCTGGGTCATGACCTGATGAAATAGTGTGCCCATGGTAGTCCATATTAACCATACAATAAATATTTAGTAACTTTCTTTTGCCTATTTACATAGTACCGCGCAAGGCTCCCGGCGGCTCCCGGGGCCCGAGGGACAGCAGAGCCCCCGTTGCACGCGTCGGGGGCGTCTGGTGGTGGTGCCGCGCAGGCTCCTGGACTGAGGGTCCTTTCGTCGGGACCGGCGGCGACGCTGGGGCGGACGACGACGAAGAAACAGATTTAAAAAAAAAGAGGAACATGTTGTAGTACGATAATCAGACTGTTTCCAGCACTGGTGATCCGAGGGATTTCCCCCCCTACCCGAGGCCGGCCAGTGGAGCGCTGGGGCTGTTGCGAGCTGTGGTGCAATCCTCCGCCTCCTCTCCCCACCTGAGGCAAGACCTCTCTCCCTGTGGCCCACCAGATCACCAGTGCAGCCCAGGCCTCCATAGCCATTGCTTGTACTAGATTTGAGATCCAACACAGAGTGCTCTTATACATAACGTGTGTTATTAGTCCCCACTCAAATCTTTATGTGCTAGGTGCGGAAGCACGTAACATTAATAATTGGTGAAATGTTTGCTGGAAAAACTGGACAAATACATAGGATGTTGCATTGCTCTTCATCACAGTTCAAGTCAGAGATGTGTGGATTGTTCACTCCATCAACCGATTTCGAGAGAGAAAACCGTAGCCGCATTCACTTGTCATGATCGATTCTTGCATAAAAGCTGTACAGCTCTGGTACAGCTAGAGTTTTAAAATATTATTCTCAGTTCTTGATATGATTCACATTTGAACCGGAAACTTTGGTACTATGCAAATTTGTAACTATGTATGAAATTTCGACAAAGTTTTAATAAAAAAGCTAACGAAATCGAACTTATGCCACACAAGTAATTGAATGCTGTTATGGAAGAACGTTGTAAGTGTCATTTTGGCTGTTTTTAATTGACACTGCAGAAACGTATGACCAGCTGGTTCGAACGGTAGCCTATAGTCCACCCAACGCTATCCGTTCATTAAGCTGAGAAAAAGCCGGACATTGCAGAAAGAGTGCATTCACTTTGCATGGGATCCACGGCAGAAAAACACGTCTCCTGAAAAGTTGCCAAAAATCATTTGCAACGTTCTTCCATGCCAGCATACAATTATTGTGAAAAAATCAAATAGAATCAATAGTGGGATAATTGAAAAATTACGTACACAAGTTGCCATTATTATAATTGTAACATGAGCAAAAATGACAAGAATGATGGTTTCATTTCCTTATTATATAACTTCGTTAAATCGGAAGTTCAATGTTCACACGAATGCAAAGGAAAATGCGTCGCACAGCTTAGTATATACCTATGCAGAATATGATGATGAAAATGTTGGTGCTGGGACTAAATATTTAACTAGTATAGTCTATGGGTCTGATTTTGATCTCCGCCTTCTTGAGAGAGTAGTGCTGCCCTCTCCAGGTCATCCAGTTAACCCCGTTTGCGTATGACCCGTGGGAGCCCTTGAGGTACTGCCCGTTCAGATTGGACTGGTGGCATGTGTTGTACCACCAGGCCCCTGAGAAGATCCGGGCGCAGTTTCCAGGGTTCCGGTCGTTGTCCACGTCCTTGGTCGAGAAAGCCATCCCGGCGTGGATGGTCAGTGAGTCTCCGGCGTCTCCTCCGTAACCTTCGACCTGCAGCCTGTACTTGTCTCGCTCGTCCGAAACGTAGAACCTGGTGAACGTGGCGTGTCTCACGCTGCCTTCGAAGTCCTCCAGGTCCACCCGCAGGCTCATCGGCTGATCCGCAGTCAGGAGATGGATTCCTTCCAGTCCTGCAACCACAATGCAACGGTATTCATCTAATATGTTATACCCGGGACCTACAGCAACGTGTTATACCTAGCCAGAACTCTCCGTTCATCTCTCCGAAGCCTTTCTTGTAGTCCTTCCAGCCCAGGAAGAAGTCCAGCCGAGGAGTGAGGTCGTCTCGTCTCTGGACCACCGTCCATCCTCCTCCGGCCGTCTCCATGTCGCAGTACACCTGAAAGAGAATCAGGTCCGTCACACTCCGCCTTCGCATTATTATACGTGGTCCCCATATACATACCGCCATCTCCACCGAAGCCACTCTGACCGTGTAAACACCGCTGGCTCTGTTACCCAGCCTCTTCAGCTGGGCGCAGTTGGAAGGAAACGTTGGCTTCACATAGTTGCAGTAATCTGAAAAGTGTATAGTTAATTAGCGAATTGTGGGACATGCATGCCATTATTGCACCGCAAGTGTGGCCATGTCGATCTGCATCTGAATCTGTCATTATCAAACGAGGCTACCTGAGTTTTCCGGTAGAACACTAACTTCAAAAAATATTAAGTGGAAATCGCCGACAACGGGGACCTGGCAAATTCAGTTGTGGTATCAGAATATACCAGTACTGTAGCATAAAGTGCAGCTGATATAATACGCGTAAAACATGTTTCCGAGTTACCCAAAAAATGTGCCTGTACATTTTTCTCTGTGAATCTGCCGTCCTTTCCGTCAAAATTGTACGAATGTTATGAAAGTAATAAAGGCGCGTGCAGGTTAATGCAATGCGCAGTTACTACTTGTGTGAGAAAAAAAGGAGCCTTGAAATCGCTTGAAAATGGCTTAATACCTGAAGTTACCGTTTCAGCTTTTAGAAGAGCAGAAAGCTTTTCAGCGAAATAAAAATAATGTTTACCTCTAATAGTAAGACCAAAAAAACCGCTAATTATAATCATGATACGGCATGGTGCACCAAGGCAGTGTGTGTCACACTAATAAGTTCTTGTAGATCCTTTAATTGATATTGTCAAGCTTTCTGATGAGTCACCTTTGATCAGAGCATTGATGTGATCCTGAAAGCTGGAGGAAGAGGTAACTGCATTGTCCACCTTGTCACTAATCGCCGTTCGAGCATCATTCACCGCCTTAGCCGCTGCTTGAATCTCCTTCTTGATCCTGGTCTCCGTATCCTGCAACGTACGTACGGCTTCATTATGTTTAACTAATACGACTAAAATTGCAGATAAAAACCTCCAAGTCGGTCTTGCATGTTGCGACGGTCGTCTCTAGTCGCTGGCACTGTTCCGCTGCCGAGTCTATGTTCGCGGCAGCAGACGCAACTTCTCTAGACAAGCGCTTTTGGCCATCTACGCATGCGGCTATAACCCTGGAAGAACAACAGATAAAAAAGGCATGACTCTACACACCTTATTGTGATCACTGTGGACCAACCTGTTCGCAGAAGCGTCCGAGGCTTGCTTCCAACTGTCGCTGGCACACCTGCGACTCACCACATCCCCAATGATTCGGGGCAAGTCGCCTTCTAGTTTCTCGAAGCGGCTTATGACTTTGCGTACCTCCGTTTCCAGGATCGCTGCTTGATTGCTGACTTTGATGATGGCACCCTGAGCCAATTCAAGGCTGCTCGAGATCTTATCCGCTGCATTCTGTGCCTCTTTTCTTGCATTCTGAAACCATAAGTAGACTATCATACACCGAGTTCTGTGCTCCTGGCCCTTCAGATAAGAATTGAGGTTAGCAAGTGCATGATAATAAACTGGCAAGATAGATGAATGGTCAGACTGGAAATAGAATCGTACTGGCATATTATTCTTTGTGTATCAATTTGAGAATGAACTTGCCTCCACTTGTTGCGTGAGTCGAGCATGAGCCTGATCTATGGTTCCGATCAGAGGTGACAGCTTTTCCTGCAGCCTCCTGTCGGCGTCTGATGCCAGCCGTCTCGCAATTACCTCGTTGTTTTCCTTCATCTTTTGCTCTTGAATAATAAGTCTTTTATGATGTGCTATGCTTGAAGTGACAAAGTGTGTCTGCATTATATGTATACTCACCGACAGTTGAAACGATGTTAGCAGCAGCCTGTGCCAGCACCGGTTCCACTGATTTGATCACCGCGCTGACAATAAAATTCAGCGTTTCTTCCGGCACCCGGTTTGCATCCGGATTTTTGCTGTAGGGAATGTTTTCAGCCACTGTGTTTCCATCAGCCAGGGCATCATTGTTGCAGCCTAGAGCCAACAACAGCAAGACGCATTCCGTACTGAAGAGATTCATCTTTGGCAGTGATGCAGATGGATTGCTGCCAGCAATATATGTGCGTGGGCATTGGTGACCTTTCAGACGTTTAGATGCACTTACGTATATCTCGTTGGGTTTTTTTTTTACATTGGCAAGTATAGAACGGAAGGCTCTTATGAAGCGACCTTATTGCTCCAATCATACTAATGCTTGCGAAATTACTTTTCCGTGAATGGTGGTTTTCCCATGAACTGGTATCGTTTTTGGAGACTTATGGAAGTGAGGTTTTTCCGATGTCTGTGTAGGCCTACTGTATTTGCGAAATCTTGGGTCAGTGCAAAACGCTCAGCCTAATTTCAAATTTTAAATGCCGCTTTTTCCCAAATAATGACATGCATTGTGTGGGTCGACAGTGAATACCTTTTATTGCAATCTGAAGAGTTTTTCATCCCTTTAACGTTCGTCCCTTGCGTTATCATCAGCCGGCAAGTGCCAAGGTCGAGGTCCAGGCTCTCCTCTTTTATCAGGCCTGCCTATCTGGCCAGCTCACATTGTCTCCTCAGTGACTGAGTGAGAAAGATGGGGTCCTCCAGCACCGGGGTTCGAGTGGCGGTGCTTGGAGCAGGTGTGGCCGGACTGTGCACCGCGGTGTGCATCCAGAGAGAGATACCCGGAGTGCATGTGACCCTAATCGCAGACTCTGTCTCGCCATACACGACCACCGACGTCGCTGCGGGGATATGGGGGCCGGTCTATCTCGGAGAGGAAAACGACCCTGGGAAAATTACGTAAGGAAAAAGAGTGCGATAGAGGATGGGAAGATGTTTGTGCGGGAAAAGATGTTGTCATCTTTAAGCAGAGTCTGTAATAATATGCTCAAAGGATAATTAATAATAACGTAACACGTTCTCTGTGCTTCGTCTACATGTGCCAGTCACGTAACAACATGCAACCCACAGTACAAATTGCGTCAGCATGTTTAAAACACACAAGATCATGAGACTTTTCCCTCTCAGACTTCCCAAGTGACGTGATTAACAATAATTGTGACATTAATTTACAACAAAGTAGTGACTTTTTAGAGAAAATGAGCAAAAACTGATGGTTACTTAACTTTCACTGGTTTTATGGGGCAAAGTTGAAAGTTCAAAAATCGGTCACTAAGCATGAATGCCTGAAAATAATGAAGAACAATCAAAGAGTCGCAGTCTGATTTTTATGCGTACAATTTTTGTGTGACACTGATGATGTCCATTCAGGTACTGGTCGTCCGAGACACACTCGTTCCTGCACAGTCTTTGGCTGTCCGAAGATGGTCCCAAAGCAGGGGTTTCCATGGTTCCATGCGTCCTCCTGTTCGACCAGAGAACGGGTCCTCCTCCCTGGAAGGACGCCGTGTACGGGTTCAAGGCCATGGGTCCAGAGGAGCTGAGGAGGTTGGGGGACAGGTTCGCCGAAGGGTACGAGTACACCACCTTCACCTGCGAAGGGTGCAAGTTCCTTCCGTACCTGATGGACATGTTCGTTTCCGGGGGAGGACACTTCCTGTCCAGGAAGGTGTCCCGTCTGGAGGAACTGCTGGAAGGAGGGTTCCAGGTAGTGGTCTTGGCTCCGGGACTGGAGGCCTTCAATCTACTTGGGGACAAGGCCTGCTACCCAATACGAGGACAGGTCATGCGGGTAAGACTCCATGCAGTCATCATCATCGTCGTCATCATCGTGAGACCTTCCCTATAAGTCTAGATATGAAATGAATGCTCAAGGATTCCAGTCGACGTAATAAGCCTCCAATCACTCTATAAAATTGTCGAAATTACTCTTGTGAGAAAAATTGTCATGTTGTGGGTAAAGGACGGTAGGCATGTGCACGAAATTGTGAAAATCAGTAATCTTTACGATCTGCCATAATGAAGCTAGCAGAATACTGATGTGTGCACATTCTAGCTGGCATAGGGTGTTGCAAAACTTCGACTCTTTTAGAAATTTCAACTCTCTGCAGCAAATTATTCATATTTTATTTGAGCAAGCAGCGAGCAAAAAAAAAGTCGATTTTGAAATATTTTATCCGTTTGCCTGGGATGAAGGTCAATTTGATGTGAAACAGAGAATTTAATTGCCATTAGGACGCAGCTTACTCTGCCCTTTTTCGGAAAAAAATGCCTCGGAAGAAGACGCTTCAGAGATCCCATTAAAATATATTCACCGCATGAACGTCTGAAACGTCTCAAAACTGACAACAAACATGAAGTTATTTAATCAGAAAGGTCTTGCAATGCTTGCAAACTGTTTTTTTTCTTTCACAATCAGAGTTAAGCACGCATCCTGAGAGTTGGCAAAAGATTACACACGTGGAATAAATTTTCAGGTGAAAGCCCCGTGGATTGATCGTTGCGTCATGGATGCCAGCGACACCGGAAACTACGTCATTCCAAAGTAAGCGTCTTTTTTGGTCTGATGTTTGAACAGAGGGGAAACCAATAAATTCTTTTTTCCATGTAGTCAGAATTGGGTTGTCCTGGGAGGAACCCACCAGGAAGGAGACTGGTGCACTGATCCGTACGAGAAAGACAAAGACTTCATCTGGAAAGGATGCTGCAGGCTGGTTCCTTCGCTCAAGGTCACGTTTGGCAACGACACCTCGTTGTTCCCGTTTTCTTAGAGCCACGTTGACGCTCAATTTCTGTTGCAGGATGCAGAAATACTGGAGCACCGAGTGGGTCTGAGGCCTGGTCGGACCAAAGTCAGATTAGAAAAAGAACTCGTCAAGTTTCCTTCCGGAAGAACAATGCAGGTGGGAATGGGCAGGGTTCACACGGGAGTCGTTGGGTCGTTATCGCTGATTTCCAACTGCAACGACGTTCACTGCTGTGACATTGCTTTGGTTCTTGAAGGTGGTGCACAACCACGGACACGGAGGGGCTGGAATCACCTTGTGCTGGGGTTGTGCTGGAGACGCCACACAGCTAGTCAAGGAG
Source organism: Catajapyx aquilonaris (assembly GCA_000934665.2). NCBI lineage: Eukaryota > Metazoa > Arthropoda > Diplura > Dicellurata > Japygidae > Catajapyx > Catajapyx aquilonaris. The sequence continues at coordinate 14,501 of KZ539210.1, read as the reverse complement.
TGTCTGGACAGGAACAATGGCAAGTTACACCACCGATGGTTGTACTATTGGGAACGGAATAATCCTGCTCATTGCAACAAATGTTACAGGGAACGTCAGCGTCGTCAAATCCAGGCTGTAGCAACGATTCGAGCTCTCCAAGTCTAATTAACATGGTAAGGTACAGCAACGGCAACTTTTGGTCGCAATAAAATTGATCAAAATTGCAATCGTGGTATATAATGCATTTTTCCTGAAAAGCTTGTCAGTGTCGTAAACTTTAGTAGAGCTGTGATTTGGACGTTCCTGTCGCTTGAGCAAGTTGAATTTGGTTGGTTTATTAATATGAGCGGAAATAAATAGCAAGTAAGGCTGTCCGTCCAGAAGTCGGTAGCGTTAGAGAAGCTTTTAAAACTCCACCACATCAGTGAATCATTCATGGACGTCATTGAGTTGACCCATTCCAAAAGCTTTCAACTACGTATATTCCCTGTACAGTACTGTACTTCCTTTTGCCTTGGACCCCTGGTGCATCATCCCAAGGTCTACATGAAGTGGATATAACTCTTTTTACATAAACCAGGAAGGCGCAGCCCAATGTATCTTATCCGATTGGTTTGACGCCATCCTTTTACATAATATATGTGACTTTTCAAACTTATTAATTTATTCCCATTTTTCCTACTCTATGTTGAGCTGAAGATAAAAGGTGAAGCATTGCTGATTGGAGTGGTGATTTTATGATATGCGAATCGCTCTTTTCCAGAGATTTGCAGGCGATTGGGAAACTGATCATGCAACCATGGAAGTGTGGCTAACGATGCTGCTACTAGAACTATACCCGCTACTTATAAGGCTCATACATGTTATAATAACACCCTGTAGATTTAACTGCATATGAAGTTTTTTTTAAAAAAAAGCACGGGTTTTCTTTTGAAAGAAGTACTGACCGTCACATTATTTTGTGCTTATTATTAACGCGCTTTTACAGTACATTCTTACACCTCAAAAAATAACTATTTTAACAACATATCTTTGTGCATCATGACCTGAACTAGAACGCAGTCTCATGCAATCGGGGTGCGAAGCTGTTCATCGCTTCCTGTCCAGGATTTTGTTGAGAAAAGCAGTGCAGAGAGATTGCATGCGCTTGTTCTTCATGCTGCCTATGTCGTGCATGATAGAGTTCCTCGAATTTTCTTCGAACTCCCTGTACAGCTCCTCGAGGCGGAGGTCCCTGTAGAGGCTCTTCACTCTGGACACGTGTTCTGGGTCCTCTGATGCGTAGTACTCCTACGATCATGAAAGAGACAAAAAACAAAGTTGGAAAACATCCTGCAGTAACCGTCGCTGAAGATGAAGTTTTCAAGAGGACATTGTCAACTAACAATATTGTCAATAAAAATTTGGGTTCCCTCTTCATACCTCGAGAACCATCCTCTGCTTTTTGGAGGCGTGCTTGAGTGCGGTGACCACCAGCCAGGAGCACTTCCCCTCCTCGATGTCCGTCCCCACCTTCCCAATGACCTCTGGGTCGCCGAAGCAGTCCAGGTAGTCGTCCTGGACTTGGAAGAGGTGACCGATCTTCAAGAGGACTCCTTCCGCCTCAGAGTGACTTTTTTCGTCAGACATGCCAGCCTGTGGTTAACAATGGAAGAACTCAAGTTACCACGTATAAAATCTTTGAAATGCGCAAAAAGCAGTTGAGAAACTAGTTTTAAAAAATCTTTGCACACTGAGCATATACATAATGACGTAACAACACATGCCGCAGAATAACGTTTCAAGGGTGCTGAGAATGGGGAAATGAATTCCTTATTGCAGCCAACCTACCACAATAATTTATACTGTACCTTAGGCCTACCGGTACCTTTTTATGCACGTGACATGTACTTACATACTATATACATAGGCCTACTATAATTGCGCAACTCACTCGGACTCACCATGAACATTGCTAGTCCCACGGGGAGGTAGAAGGAGTAGTAGGAAGTCTTGTACTTGACTATAGTTGCGTATCTCTCTTCTGTGAACAGGTCGAACCGGGGCCTGCTTCCGGATGAGGTCAGGAGGTCAAGGGACTGACCCTTCTCCGTGTTAAAAACAACCTGAAAAGGAACGGGGTATTATTTTGCACGTGTGGCGCAAGAACAGATTCTAGAGATTATATTCGTAGGACAGAATAGAGAGGCAACATAGGATTCTTGATTCTCTTGTCCCTGATGCCAGGAAGGCAACAATAGCCTATATTGAGGTGAGGTTTCAATGTGCCAAACGCGTTTCCCTGAATGATGCTCTTACCTCGTTAAAAAGATTGACGCACTTCAAGTAGTATGGCTGGTCGTGATGGTATTTCCTGAGGATATAAAAGACACTCATTTCCATGAGCAAGGCGTCGTTGAAGGCCTTTGACCTCAACCCGTTGGTCAGGTACCAGCAAGGGTGACCCCTTCTGGTCTTGGAATTGTCCATCATGTCGTCCGCCACCAGAAAGAACGCCTGCAACTGTGGAGAAACAGAAAAATGTGGCATAAAATATTTCCACCAGAGTTAAATGGTTGGGTATATTTCCTTGATCTTTATGGCATTCCGACGACTTTGTTTACATCACCACATCACCAGGAGTGAATAAGCCATCAACTCTCCCCCCCTTCCTGATCGTCTACAACGTGGGCATAAAAACACCACTTTGTAGATCCAAAGCACAGATCACACTTCCCATTCCCAACATGTGTAAAATGGACTCACCAGCTCTATGCACCATCCCATGAGGTGAGCCAACCTGACGTTCTCTTCTGTGACATCCTCCTTCTCTGCCAGGATGGAAAACGACTTGGCCACCATCGTGCCTCGGGTCAGCTTCCCTCCTAGAAGGTTGTAGTCCAGCACCTGCATTGAGAAAGGGGCATAAAGAGCGACTTCCTACTTGTAAGTGCAGCAAGTATAGGCAAATAGGAATGAAAATGTCTCAGCAACCTTTTTGTACCAGGTGTCAAAGTCGTGTAACCCGGGGTCACCTGCAGAGGTGGTGAGATTCTGGATGACCTCGGAGGTCAGCGCCAAGAAAGCGTCTCTGTCGCAGATTTTGTCTCCCATCTTTTGGACAATCTCTGAAACAAAACAGGATTCTGATCACGTGGTATGTTTTCTGCCTAGACCGGCCTAGACTATATAGAGCGGACTCGTTGCCAAATTTTGGCAATACTGCTTTTATTGCCCACCCCCCAACTTGGACGTAGTACGATAGGCCCCTACCAGTTGGCGCATATGCTCTCCCTCTGCACACTACTGCCATGCTTATATGGAAAGTACTGTAGTACTACACGCACGTTGGTGATGAGTGATTGGTGATGCTATAACCATGCACGTGTTTCGCCTCCATTGACGTGGATCCCACCCTCTCTGACCGCTACATTTCCTCCAATTATTGTTGAAAGGGGAAAGTGAAAACAGCGGTAACTACTATACCCATACAGGCGACTAGTCAACACGGACATACACGGTGAAGGACAGGAGAAGGGAATAGTCGGGAATAGTAGTACGATTACAAGCCCACAAAACTTCTTCCATTGTGCGTTATAACGTGTCGGGGAATCACCATGACCTTGTTGTGTTTTTTACAAGTGCATGTAAAATACAGTGACTTTCACGTTAATGCCGAAGCATCATACGCTTTACCTTTAAGCGCTAATACAGTATTTCTGTTAATTTGATATGTTTGTGGGAATTTGGTAAGCATGATAAGAAGTTGAAAAAATGAACTTGTCGCCATGTTTCTCTCCCCCCCTACACCGCCCCCCCCCACANCCCCCCCCACACACGAGAGAGAGAGAGAGAGAGAGAGAGAGAGAGAGAGAGATTACAACCTCCATCATAAAAATGGAGGAAAAACATGTGTTTTTGCTTTATTTTTCAAACAGTTCATCACAGGTCTAGTGGAGCGTAAGAAATAATTTATTGTAAAATATATATTGTAATGTACCGTATATTGCAAGCTATAACGTGCTTTCTGTTGACTATACAACAATTTAACCATTTTGTTCTGCTAACTGCTGAAGTCAAGTTAAATACGCCATTTTAGTGAGAGGCGTCACATATATACTGTATAAAATCATTTAAATTCTCGGACACGTGACACATTTGATAAAATGCAGATGTAACCATTGTAAGGGCCCCTGAGTCGCCTGAAATTTCCACCATGTTTTAGGAATCCCTATTTACAAAACAAAAATTTTCCCTTTCACTTGAGCTAATACAACAGGGCTCAAGAGTGGCCTACAGTACATGCTGGTCGTCTTCACGTCCCTATGACACAGTACAATTTACTGTAGGTGTTTCAAGAGTATAGAGTAGCTATATATTCCTAATCAAAGGGGCAAAGTTATCATGACGAACTGATTTAATAAAGTGCTGCTGAGGTCTCACGTCTTACATCATAAAGGAGTTTCTAGTCTCCACTAGCAATAAATTCAGAGCATATACGTAATTACGGTAGCATTCTTAACTTCAATTTGCATGATTGCCTGTTTAGCTATAGTTAAGCCTGTGCGTCACTGCACAGGCCTGCCTTTATACAACTATCTGTACGTTATATCGTATTTATGTATAAAAAGCACCCCGTTTCAATGTTCTTGAGGAAGTTCTCAGATCTCTATACACCGTACGTCAGGAGAGGTGATGGGGAGAGGAAAATTGGAAGTCCTTCAAAAGAAGGCCTCTTTCATTATTTATTTAGTGCTTCTGATGATTTTTTGTTTGTTTATAAAGCTGCAAGTCCCACTTTTCTATTACAGGCCAGTGTGGATTGACATAATATCGCGTCATGCTTTAAGTGTTTTTTGCAATTTATATAAGGTGGTGCGATAAGCAGGTCACAATATATTATCGAATATCCTCCGCAGCATATCCTCATAAATGGTCTGGATTGCTGCACTTATGTTGCTTTCCAAGTCTTCTAACCTCAAAGCTCATTGTTGTAAGCACAACTCATTAAAACTATGCGGTATAGTCAATTCTTTGGTGGGACTACCCATCGTGAAACACCCGGTAGCCCTTATTTATTATTATTCAATTCGGCCTTGTTCTCTCGATGCACGCAATTTCTTCTACGATTGGCATGTTCGAGGGTCAAGCTGGGGGGGG
>JYFJ02004753.1:0-29876 GCA_000934665.2 Catajapyx aquilonaris | reverse complement strand
TATAAATACACAGGCCATAGAGTACGTGAGTATGGCGGGACCAGTCTGCTATAACCAAGGATCGGTTGTAGCCGAGGATGTTATATCCGGATTCAACCTATACATTTTTTGCATGCAAATATTAAATGAAAACGTAAGCATATGCATAGCGGTGAGCGGCAGTTTCCCCCCGCGGCTGGCATCAGCGCCTCGAGCGGCATGCAACGGAAGCGTGCCAGACGAATTACATTAGATGACGGAACCTGGTTAAAATAAGCCTTGCGAGAAGAGATGTCCATCTGGCGGAGGCAAGTCGCACTAGAGGACTGCTATGGCCATCTGGCGGCGGCAAGTCCAAGTACGCGATGATATGTCCATCTGGCGGGAGCAATTCCAAGTACGAGAAGAGATGTCTATCTGGCGGAGGCAAGTCGCACTAGAGGACTGCTATGGCCATCTGGCGGCGGCAAGTCCAAGTACGCGATGATATGTCCATCTGGCGGGAGCAATTCCAAGTACGAGAAGAGATGTCCATCTGGCGGAGGCAAGTCGCACTAGAGGACTGCTATGGCCATCTGGCGGCGGCAAGTCCAAGTACGCGAGGATATGTCCATCTGGCGGGAGCAATTCCAAGTACGAGAAGAGATGTCTATCTGGCGGGAGCAAGCCCAAGTACGGGAAGATATGTCCATCTGGCGGGGGCAAGTCCAAGTACTCGAACTACTGTATTCAATACAGTAGTTCGATCAGTAGATACAGTAGATCGATAAAGTAGTTCGATCAGATTGTCTCTCTGGCGTTGGTTCCATTGCTTTCAATGAGTATACAGTCATGCGGCTATGTCCTGAACCGTTCTGAAAACCAATATGACATTTTAAACTCATGCTTTTGGAATCGTTTGGAATAATGCACTTGTTATGTAATGCATACAGTCACTTTCAAAAAATAATAATCTCCAATCTTGCACATTTTGGTCAAAATGCGCATATTTCGCAATATAATACACTGTTACGGTAAACGTGACGGCAGACGGTTGTGCTGATTATATTTCGTGATATCCTTTATTGGTGACCTCCTAAAGGTTATTAAACAAAAACCTTTGTTAGCCCCGTGTGTAGTTGAGATATGCTCGGGGAATTTGATTGTACAGTAGGGGACGGTATTTAATTAGCAGTTACTTCCTCTTGTCATCGCGTTAATAATATTTGGAGACGGTACTACACATTGCGATATGTATTCTGTTTGAATGAGCGCCTTCTGAGTGTGGGGACCGAGTTGAGGAGGTGGCCGCCAGAGAGCTCTGCCAATTGGACTGACCATGTAGTTCTGAGTGAGTCGCCAGGTGGCACTATCGGCTTCAGCCACCTGCACTCTAGCGGGCGCAAGTCCGCACTAGCGGAGGTTTGCCCTCTCTCGGTCAGGTGGTGCGAGTGTAAGTGAGTCAACCGGTCACTACGAGGCGCCACGTGCTGGCCAACACCTTTTTTTAAAAACGTAGCTGCTGTTCCATCCAAACTGAACCAGTTGCTATCGAACTAATATGAAATAGCTGGCATCAAAATTCAAACTGACTTGTGAGTCCGGTAGGTTAGGTTAGGTGATTGCGACGGAGGACATGCCTAATTGCGTCAAACATTGCGTGGTCATTCGTACGCAGCATGCTTGTTTACAGCGGCGAGCGGCATCCGGGTGGTGCAATATCGGGAATTACATATCTGCCTTTCATTGAGCGGCATACTCATCCGTCTGTCGCGATTGCCGCACATCATTACAAGCACAACAGAGACGGCATTAATAAGGTGCTCCTGTGCAGAGAAATGGGCCATTGCAACACTTCTGCAGTGAAGAATCTCTCCTTCACGACCCGTCATTGGATCCGCTGGCTCACCTTTCTGATGATCTGCTGCGCGCTCACTCACTCACAAGTAAGTTCAACTCTGGATTTGGTACAAAATAACCCCTGCTGATGCATTGTAATGACGCCTCTAATGATAAGGAGATTCACTGCCGCCACCCGGAGAAAGACCTGGAGAACAATGTCCTCAATCCTCACTACCAAAACTGCAAGAACCAGATGATGACCCCAGACAATCCAGACACCAATCCTCAGGTATAAGTAAATTGCAGACACAATTGCGCTGAATGTATGCAGACATTGCTCACTTAGTATATACACATGCAGCTCTCAATTTGTGTTTATTTCAGTGTGTGCTGATCTGCGCTTTCAATAAACTTGGCCTGGTAAGAATAACGTCGCATATATCAGCCTCGATTGATATTATGCACATGATTCTTACCAATCATGAGTAATCCTCAGTCCTTGTGTAACATTTTGCATGTTTTCCGCACTGAAATATATAGTTGGACGAGGGAGGATACCCAATCGGACAGAGATTTGCAGACATTTACTTGCCTCCCGACCTGTACCCGGAGACCAACCACTTCTTCTCGCAAATAGTCGACAACTGTACACAGGAAGGTGATTACTTCGATTCATTGTTATAGACTTGGCATCGTGACTATGGCCGGTATCATTTTTTCCAGCAAATCAAAGCACAAGAAGCAACGGCGATTGGTACGGAGAGGACGAGGAATGCTCCAAACCAATCAAGATTTTGGAGTGCGCCGCGCAACAATTCCTCAGTGTGAGTTATTAACGCAGAAATATGCATTAAAAAACACTCTAATGCCAATTACGATTCCAGGAATGCTACAAGAAATAATCGGCAACATTGTCGGTGTTGGGGACAAACCTCCAACTTCTGAGCTAAATAACAGCTGCTGTCGATTTTTAAATAAAATTCATATGGCGATTGATTTGTTGTCAGATTGTATCGCAAGGCGAACGGTTTTGTCACAATTATTGAGTTAGAATCTCTCCACGCATAGGTGCAAATTAAAACCGGTGTTGCGACTGTATGTTCTCGTTACAGCGAGAGGCAATAATAGGCAAAGCAGGAAAAAATAATGAGGGGGAGAACCTTGCTGCCAATATGATAAGGCGCAATCAACAATGGAAGGAAGTCATCTTTCCTGCTGATGCTCTTTTGCCTATATCTTCTGCCGGATTATTACATCAGCATCACGTGTGTGTGTATAGAGGAAGCGCCGATTTGGCCTACTGGCAATTGGCCCCGCGGCACAAACCAACCAACCAACAACAAGATAACGAACAATAATTGGCACGCGATAAAAGGAGTCCTCTAGACTCATTCACTGGGCACCAGTGCTTGCTGGTCAGTTATAATATCTCTGTCAGGGTCAACTTCTGCTGCGGGTCGGAATAAGACACATACACTTGTCACCACTCATTGTATAATATTATTATCAACGTCGACTGTTGTCGTCTACACCTTTCATCCTTATTCGCAAAGGTAAGGTTATTAACAAATTTCATCCCTCACATCAGAGATCTCCTCGAGATTATAGTACTTGAGATCATATCAGCCGACCATTTTATTACCCGGCAATTCCTATTTGTTTGCTCTTTTATGGGAGCTCTATAATTAATAATTAATGCAAGGCCTTCAGTATAGTCCATCTAAGTAAGTTTCAGGGCATAATAATCCAGCATCACCAGCATAAGCCGAAGATGAACTACGCAGCATCATCAGCTGTGATGATCGTGTTACTGGTGATGACCGCCAATCCTTCGCTGGGGGTTCCCAAACTGGTATATACGCATTGATTTCCTCTGATGGATTTTGCATGCCAGAATCAATTCTTCGGCATTGACCATTACAATATATTCAGCCCAAGCATTGTCGTCTGCCGGACAAGAACGACGCCCTGGCCAAGCACATGCCCGGAGCCTTCGAGGCATGCAGCGTCCAGACGAAAGTGCAGCACAACATCGACAGGGTATATACCTTTTTTTTTAAAAAAAAAAAAATGCATGCAGTTAAACACGTGCGCATCCTTTACAACGATACGTCTTCCTGAAATGCATGGCCTATAGCACAATGTAAATAATAAGTATTCTGCAAAGCAAGTAACATGTCATGTGCAACTAATAAGGCTGCGTGACATGCCCTACACACAACATTACTTATAAGCAATTTGTATGCTGCATAGATTGAAGTACACCTATATGTAATTATTGATATTTCCTTATCGTTTCCAGTGCTCCTTGGAGAAATGCGCCTTGGACAGACTCGGAATAGTAAGTACAGTACAAGCGATTCCTTATACAATCATAGAATATCCTGTAATACATATACACCGTGAGAAAGTTAGACCGTTCTTTTATGGGCACGAGTTATTTTCTGACATTGATAGTTCGAGATGGGGAAACCCAAGTGTAGACCTAAATATATTGACCCTGTGAGTGAGTGTGATGATTCAATATAATCATTAATTATTGTCAGCTGGACAGCGACGGATTTCCAGTGGGAAAGAAGTACGCCGACTTGCTAATACCGGTCAAGAAGTACCCAGAAACAAACGCCTTCTACTCCTCCCTGATCGACATGTGCGCAGTTACAGGTGAGACAGACCTCTGTACATTCCACTTTCTGAGCTGGTGAAAAATACTGTAGTACCGTATTTTTTAATTATTGTTGTGGAGGTATTAGTATATCTTGCCTTGTACTGTCCACTCTATTGCAGCAATGGTGTCCAGTTCCAACCTGGAGGCCTGCAAAAAGTCTCGTGTGGTCCTCGAGTGCGCCCAAGAAACATTTGAAGACATCTGCTACGTCTGAATCACAAGTGATGGACTGTACAGTGCATATAAGTCCACTTTATATGATTAGCTCGCACATGAATTATTGCCAGTATTATATAATACTCATCCTCAACACTCTGCATTGCTGTGTGTATACAGCAGTTGGCTACAGGTCGCAAAAGAATAAATAAAAGCGTGAAATATACGACCGATGTTTGTTTAACTTGTAATGGTCAGCGTGAAGTGCACAGCCTCTGTAATTGGCACAAATAAGTAGATAAAAAGATGGAGCAGAACAGGAACTGGATTCGCGGCCTGATATCTAGCCTATATAATTGCACCGAGCTTGAATGGCTGAATGCCGTGAACCGGTGCTGCTTGTGTCCGTAACCCTGAGGGACAAATGGCTTTTATTGGGAGAGGCAGGCTGAGATGGGGGAAAATGATTGAGGAATAATCGGGCAAGGTCGTCGCTTGGCTCACTCTCACTTTTATTTTCTCAAGAGCAAGTGCGAGGGAAATGGTGGCATAGTAAACCGGTCCATCCAAAGAGTCGAGGCTGAAATAAACAACTGACCTCGACCGCCCTTCAAAGATCTTTATTCCCTCTAACCAGGCAGTGTAATCGCAACATGCTACCTTTAATCCCACTTGTCGGATCACCTTTCCCCCCTCGCTTTAATTCTGACTGGACCATACTTAAATTATTCCACCAGGAAAGTTGCAATAAGCAGCTGCTTATGTTGCCCAGAAGGACACTCGATCCATTAATAATTTTGGCATTGACTTCGCCATGTATTGCCAGTCATCAGGATGAATAATACTTGTTGTTATTGTTCCACCTGGTTCTGGAGAGATTGGGTGAAATTTTCGTCCCAATGCTATATAGGTACTGCTAACTTATCATTAGCAGTATCTATAGCAGTGAGACGGCTATATATTTAGCAGCTCACTCGCAAATCGAGCAATGAATAAATTGAACAATGAATGGGGCGGTAAGACACCGTTCTTGCGAGTCTTCCAAGTTAGTTATCATCTGATCTTACTATTGAGTTGCGTGTGTCGTGTGAAACGGAACTGGAGGCCTGCGCATATAGTAGGGCGTCCTAGAACTTGGGCATAGGAGAAGGGAAGGTGGCCACCAAAATGTATCTTTCCACTGCTGGACCGGTTGCGGAAGTTGATTGGCTGCGGGCGGGTGTTGCTCCGATGCAGGATCACCTTCGCATTCCTCCAGACACGTACACCTCCTGTTTCTTTCTTTTTTTGTACGCGTGTAATATTCCAGCAAAGGTTGCGTACAGGGAGTGGGTATACAGGGCGTGGTAAGGTGCCAGCAGCAAATGTGGGGAAAAAATAGCAGGAAGCATTGCCATGGCCATCATTCGTGTGCTGCTGGCCAGCACCCCCCGTATAAATACCAGGGACGGCCAAGCCCTCCTCATCAGTCCACTGGTAGAATCAGTACCAACCAGAAGCAACTAACATGTACAAGGTAAGGAGCGAGTGTTGGCACGGTGCATTGTCACAGGCTGACTTGGGATTATTGTTGTTGCAGATCGCCATCCTCGTCGCCCTTGTGGGCATTGCCAGCGCCGGTGTGGTGCACCATGGCTACGCCGCCCCATTCGCCCACCATGCCGTGGCCGCCCCTGTGGCCGTGGCCCACGCTGCTCCAGTGGCCGTGGCCGCCCCTGTTGCCATCGAGCCCTTCGACCCCCATCCCCAGTACACCTACTCGTACAGCGTGAACGACGCCCTGACCGGCGACTCCAAGGGACACACCGAGACCCGCGACGGTGGCGTGGTCGTCGGACGTTACTCCGTGGCCGACCCCGACGGCACCCTCCGTACCGTCTCGTACACCTCTGACCCAATCAACGGTTTCAACGCCGTCATCGACCGTCAGGTACTGTATATGCAATGCACATAAACCGATGATTCAACGTGCTACAATGAATATGTCCTATATATTGCAGGCCGCTGTCGTCCACGCCGCCCCCGTCGTCCACGCTGCCCCCGTCGTCCACGCTGCCCCCGTCGTCCACGCTGCCCCCGCCGTGGCCTACGGCGCCTACGGACACGGACACGGCTTCCATGCCGCCAAGCTGGCCGCCCATGGAATCCACTACTAAACAGCATATAACCTCCTCCTGCTGCTGCTGCTGACCGACGCCAACGACGCTCCTTCCTTCCATCTCTTTCCACAACTTTCCTCTATAGTTCACGACTGAACAACACGCTCAATGCATGGACGCCACCGACGCCGGACACTCGCAATCAGGATGGGACTTATTAGTTGCACCAGCAAACACTGCCTCTTACTTCTTCGTTCTTCCATGTCTTCGTGTCCTTCACTTCCGTTATTTCAAGGCCGCACAGTCACTCTGGCCACTTTATTTAAATGTTTGTTTTGTGTCTTTCTTTTTCTCCCGACGGAGAGACTGAATAAATTATTTCGCAAATTAAACCGCCTCTTCATCATTTGCACACGCAGTTTGAATTGCGCGCCGCTATTGGCAACCCTGCTTCCTTCCATCTGGCAACCCTGCTTCCTTCCATCTGGCAACCCTGCTTCCTTCCATCTGGCAACCCTGCTTCCTTCCATCTGGCAACCCTGAAGCAATGGCGGCCCCCATGGAATCAGCGGTCGTGCAGCCGGATAATTGTTCCGCACAAGATTTGGGCGTCTCAGCATCGCTCAAACTAGTCCAAGGCGGCCGTACCGAGTACGACACAATCCCCACCCTTCGCCATGCCACACTTTTTCCCTATGGGCGACATATTAAACCCCAGGGGTTGTTCCCCTGTGATCCCTTTTGCAGATGCTGATCAGGAGACCCCGTGGGCTGAGTCGTGCCAGCCTGTTCGTGGCCCTTGTGGTTGGAGTGACCAGCGGAGTGTACATCTGGAGGCCTATCCTCAAGCAGCAGAGGGAGGAGAGGCTACTGAAGCAGCAGCAGGCAGCCCATGCCCACGAAGGTCAAGATCCTAGTGGGGACCATAGCGCTGACCCTGGTGGCCCTCCACTCCCTGGAGGCGTTCATTCCAAAGAGGAGCAGCAAGGATAATAAGTGATGGCGGGTCCGGTGGGTCAGGGGAGACCCGTGGGATTGCTGGTTGGAGCCCTGGTGGCCACCACCAGCATGCTGCTGTTGTGGAGGTTTGGCCTGCAGCCGGTCATCAGGCGGAATAAGTACAACCAGGCGCAGGAGTGGGCGGACGTCATGTACGAGCAGGAGGTCAGGAAGCGGCAGGAAAAGAGCAACTGACGTGTTCCTTGTAGTTTAATAAACGTTTTGTAGTCAACCGGTCTTTTTTTCATTGGACACCATTGCAGCCTGGACCGCACTTTTCAGCGAGGCCTCGCTCCCTTTCAGCTGATCCAGCTTGGTGTTCATCAGGTCCACCTGGGAGTTCAGGTGACCGCAGGAGTTGATGTACTGCTTCACCTTCAGGTAGGAAGCTTCCACCTCACCAGCCGCAACCTGCTGGCTCGTGTCGATGCCAGGTGACACGGGGGACCTGCAGGGGTCGTCCGAGCAGTCCATCTCCTCCATCAAGCCTGAAACAACAGCACTGCAGCTGACGCCAGATCGCAACCACATTTTCCATACTTATGCGTTCGGTTCGCCTGACGACGGAGAAGGCAACGTCGTCGTCTGGTGCCCCGTCAATGTCCTCCAGGATCTGGTCTGCGGTCGGGGGCTCTGGAATCTCCAGGTGTTGGGACCCACCCTTAGCGAAGGAGCCAGACTTCTTCCCAAACATCCTCCCCTTTGACAGAAAATATTTCCCCAAAGAAAGTTTCACATGTCTGCTGATCCTGCAAGGTTCAGCAACACGCCGCAAGCTGGCAGCACTGGGTAAACAGTGTTGCCAAATATCTCCACAAAAATTTGAATCGTGCTGACAGCTTAGTCAAATGATTATCACATCAGTTTTACTGCATGTTTATTGCGTTAAAAATCTGTACATGTCTGGCCGCTTTCTATACATCTCTTTGGTCTTGGACCATTCGGGAAGCCCTCAAATTTTTGACAAATCTCACAACACCGGTGGTGCACATATCACAACTTTTTATCACTGTTACCGTACAAGTTGCACCAGACTCTATCTGTAGACAGGGGCCACGAAACAACTTCCGTGCTCAAACTGGACATTAGCGAGAGGGTGTTCCTCTGTTGAGCTTGCCCTCACCTCGAATGTCTGGCTTGCTGGGTCGTACATCTCCACCGTCCAGCCTTCGTCTTCGGAGGAAGTGAATGCGTACAGTAAATCCCTGACGAGACACATCCCCTGGACCTCCTCTCCCTTGAAGCGACCCACCCTCTCCACCACCCAAGTGCCGTGCTGCTGACTAGACGCCATCAGCTCCGCAGAGTGGGACACTACCAGGTACACACTGCCGTTTGGGTGTGGGACCGCATACCTGAAAGCCACGACCCCCACACCCGGTCCCTTCTCTACATGCAGATTCATCCACTCACCAAATACCGTATCGTACACATTGGCCTCCGAGCTAGACCTGAATAGCAACAGCTGGTTCACTCTGAAGCAGCTCACGGCAGGTATGGACATCTGGGTGGGATTGGGCACATTTCCACAGCTGCGCCACTTGCCTGTCCGGAGACACAGCCTGTCCAGGGTGTCCACTGGCAGCCGGTGCCGTCCGTACCCTCCCACAAGGTACAACTTGTCACCAACAATGCAGCAGGAGTGGTGGCGACGCTTGTTTGCCATCAGGGAGCAGGTCACTTTGGTCCAGTTGGACGGATCCAACACAAAGTCGCAATGCCTCACTTGCTCGTTCCATATGCTGTACCCAAACTTGTACTCGCCACCAGTTATGTACACGTCCTTTCCTGGGAAAACGCTGCCATTTAATAACATAGCATACCTCCACTTGAATCACTTGAACATTGAATGGAAAAAACACTGAAATAATGACAAAATGACAGGACAAAAAACTTCAGGCAACAAACCATGTGAAATGAAGTAATGTCCGTGGAGACGGCACTTCCCATCGGCGACCTCTCCTGTGATCTCAGCCAGCTTGTCCAGGGTGCCTGCCTCCATGTTGAATGTGTATATGACCACAGTCTGGTCGTTGTTGGACACTCCGGCAATGCAGGGCTGAAACGGAGGCTCCCTCGGGACAGGCGTATCCCCAACGAGGCCGCGTATCCCCGCCTCCTCCACTAGTTTCATCCTGCGCTGGCAGCCTTTGGCCCAGGTGTTGGCCAAGATGGTCGCATCCTGCTGGCAATCAAGCCTGGCCTGCGGATCTTGCAGGAGCGAAAGAAGCGCTTCCCAACTAAGACAGCGGACGTCCCATTCGAACCCTTGGAGAGACGGGAGGTACCACCGAGCGGTGTTCAGTGCGCAGGTCAGTAGGGAGGGCTGGGTCAGGCCAAAGTCCAGGCAAGCTTGCAAGACGGGCAGGCACCTGTACGGCCCTGTGGAGCGAGGGGGACCCAAGGCTGAAATGCAGGATTCACGCACCGAAGCAAAGTCCAAGCAGTCGGAGGTGCGCAGGATGCGGAGGATAGACCCCAGGTCAGTGACCGGCAGCTGGAAAAGACGGCACAGGTCAGCAGCTGCGTTTGGTGGCCTCCAACCGGATGGGCTCACCTGCTTGTCATGCGAGGCGTAGGCGACGACCTCCATCAGCTGGTCCCCCGTGACACCTCCGACCTCCACCTCCTGCTGGTTGCTCTCCCTCCACCCCTGGCTGAACATGGCCCTGAAGAACCTGCTCCAGGAGGCCAGCTGCTTCCGGCTGTACTCCAGCCGAGCCCCATCGTCCAGCAGGAGGCACACCTTGTCCTCCTGGAAGAAGACCATTAGTGTTGTCATCTGCTGGTTGTCCCGTGTGTTGCTTACCTGCTGGCCATCTTCTTCTGGTTGCTGGTTCTGGTGCAGCATCCTTCCTTCTTTAGTCCTTGAGAGAGAGCAACAACTACTGACCAGTGGGCAGCGCCATCTTTGCTGCCGACAGTGTTGCCACATCCGAAGCGCACTTCCTTTGTCACTGTCTGGCAACACCGGAAGCGCCAGAAGAAGATCGAACAGCGCCAGAGACCGGCATGGTGCTTCAGGCCACGGTGCTTCAGGCTCAGCTTCAGGTTGGTGTTCTTAATCTCATTGAAACTGCACATTGTTATCGGGCAATCCTCTTGTAGTGAAGAAGACAAATGCCGGGTGACCAAGAACCGCCACGGGTGAAGGAAGAGCCACCGGAACCCATTGCTGCCGTTGTTGAGGAGGAGCCAGCCATGGTTGGGAAGACTGCGGCTGCAAAGAAGGCTGAGCAGAAGATTTGCCATCTGTGCGGGGCGACCTTCCCGACCTACCACATGCTCCTGTCCCATGGGTCGGTGCATACGGGTGAGCCGCCCTACGGATGCGGATGCTGCAGGAAGCGGTTGTGGACCAAGGATGAGCTACTGAAGCACGTGCAGGCGGTGCACATTCGAGGGGTGTACAAGAGGAAGAGTAAGCGATTCGCTTGCAAGCACTGCCCGGCGCGGTTCAGTAAGATGACCCGCTTGATGAAGCATGTGGCAAAGAGGCACAGGAGGTCTCATAAGCAGTTCTCTTGCAAGTTTTGCCACAAAGCCTTCCGTACGCAATCGCAACTCCTCGTCCACGTTGTTTCGCACATGAGTCTCGCTACGCTGAAGTACTGGCCCAAGGCTTACACTTCCATTTTGAAACCACTTGAACAGAAGCGGCCAAGTCATCAGGAAGCGTTTGAGGACAGCGTGTTAGTAGCCAATGAGATGCGCGACTCATATTCTCACACTCCAGTCAAACCCCATCAGCCGGTCTTAAAAACTGGCCGGTTTGCTTGCAAGCTATGTGTGGATCAGTTCTTCGCTTCCAAGTCTGACATGCGCAAGCACCACGCCACTCACATCAACACAAGTTGCTTGGAGATTCCATCGGACGTGCCAAAGGTTGAAGACCAGCCAAAGAAGTCGTATCCATGCCCACACTGCCCGACATCGTATGAAAGTCGGTCTGGCCTCCGTGTTCATTTGGGGACTCATCCAAAGAAGCTGAATTCCTCAAAGTAATGTGATGTTGCCCTTGTGCATTTTTTTTTGTTTTTTTTTTGTTTAATGTCACTTAGTCATATTTATTTGGTACATGATAAACCGGGGGTTGAATACCTGAACAGCATTATTTTGGAGAAGATTTGAGATTATTTTTAGAGCAGCTGTTGTTCACATTGTAAAACAAACCAGCCAGGAAACAGCCAGGAAATTTTTTGAACTTACGAGTATTTATCTGCCATATTTGTTTTCTTTTTAATTTATTCGGTATTTGGTATTATATTTATTTACAACTTTTGTGTTAGGCCACGCCAACAGCTGCCGTTGTTATTTACTTAATGCTGCTTTCCTCACTAGTATAGCAGTTAAGGCAAATTTGCAGAAAGAATGCAACACTGCCAGCAATAAAATGTGGTACAAATATACTTGTAAGTAGTGCGCCATATGCCTCGTCAGGATTGGTTGTGTTCATGGTAAAGCTGCCAGGGTGGACAGTAATTGTCATTGATCATACTTACAAATTACGGTTATCACAAACAGAATTATTGTTAACTGATAACCATAATTTGTAAGTACGATCAATATGTGTGGCCAGTATTCCCCCTCCAATATTGTGGGGTGGGAGAAGGAGCATCAGAACTGGTTTTATTGCGATAAACTAGTTAATTATGCCCCCAGAGAAGTGTTTCTCATCAGTTGGAGTCGGCCAACTAATGGGGGCAATGAGTTGCTGTGAAATGGTCGAGTTGAATCCCAGCCACCTGATGTGATCATTCAGACGCTAATGGTGCTGATATGTTTCAGCCTGGCAGTATTACCACTGCAGGCGTTGTCGTGATGGTTGCTCAGAAAAAAATTAATCATAAGAGTAACATAATAATTCTGGTCAGCTAGTGACAAAAAAGAAATGTTGAAAACTGTGTCAAGTATTTATATTTTTGCGTGCACAATCAGTTGAAGTGCTCTTATTTTCCTTGTTTATGCAGATATTTTGATGATAAAACGTATGCAGTCGCAGTAAACCGCAGGAAACATTCGAATGGGGATGGTTAAGTAGCATTTACTGTATACTTGTCTGCAATTGCAGCCAATCCAGCTCAGACAATGAGAAATGTGATGAAATTTTACAATAAAGTAATGTTAAGAGCATAACTAAACATAGTCGTTTATTTAACACGTATGACAAAATATATGCTAAAACATAATGTATTTTGTGGTCCTAAATTCCTCGACTCTGCATTTCATAGGGTGAGACCAGCGTGCCGCAAGAGCTTGACAACATAAGTGGAATGTAGTCATGCGCAATCCTCCATCTTCCTCTGCTCCCCGTCTCTTCCCATCTCCCTCTTGAACGAATGGAGCCTTTGTCCTTCCCTGGTGCTCCTCATTGAATCCTCTACGTCTTGAATGGTGTCTGGGAGGGGCCTGCCCATGGTCTCTGGCAGGTAGAGGCAGGTCATTCCTGCAGCCAATGATAGGCAGCCAAATATTGCCGTTGGGATTGACACGTGGTACCAGCCCTTATGATTACGAGAGAGGAGGATTCAGTGAGGCTTGGTGTTAGTTGTACAAATGCATTGCAATATTATTGAGAATTGAAAATTGTAAGCAAGTTGCAGATACTGTATTTTAATAATCTTGCATGTGGATATGATGCTAACCAGCAGGTCAACCAGAAATGGTGCCAAGATGGCACCTATCCTGGCGCACACTGATCCACAGTTGATGGACAGGTTCCTCATTTGGGTTGGCATCAGCTCAGCTGTGTACAAGTAGATCAATGTAAAGTTTGTTGCTGTGCACACGCGACTCAGGAGCAGAAACGTACCAATCAGCACTGGATAATCTGTTTCGGAAAAGGGTGAATTGAATGTGGGAAACCAGTTGATGTAATGGGGTAATGCCCAGCATGTTATTACCAAAGGGTAAGCAGGCGAGCATGGAAAAGAGTGCGATGCCAAAGAAGGCAGCTGCATGGACCCTCTTCCGTCCCCAGTGGTCAATGGGCTTGAAGGCTACTGACCTGGTCAGGAGTGTAACCCCCTCGTGGAGGCCCAGCAGCACCCGGGTGCTGAGGGCCAGACGAGCCAGCAGGAATGTGGTGCCATATGAGACCGTGCCTATGGTCAGCCACAGCAGGCCGAGCTTCAGGCTGCGAGAACGCATCTGGGGGGTGCGGACCAAGGACATCACACCTCCACCTTTCCTTGGGGCACGAGTACCTCCACTCTCTTTGGTCTCAGCATCCGCAGACAACTGCTGCTGCACACACAATTCCTACAATGCATGCTACGTTCATAGCAATTCACTTGTACTGCTGATGGCACCGACACAGTGGTCGTGCACCATCCAACTCTTTATGTTGTTGTTGATGCCCTGTGTTTCTTACATACCACTCTAGCCCTCTGGAGCAAGAGCTGAAGAGTAGTGTCAGTGGGCAGTTCCTTTCTGTTGCTGGCAGCTGCCTTGCGCAGCATTCTTTCCAGCTGCTGCAGACGTCCCCTCACCAGAAGCCATCTGGGAGACTCTGGGAGAATCCTGCACAAATAATATGAGAGTGCTGCTGTAAGGATCATGCGGGTGAGAGTAACAGTATACCAGTAGTAGAGAATGAAGACTGAGGTGGCTATGCCCATGGCAAGATGCAGGTGCCTCCAGTTGGTGAGGAGATAAGAGAGGCCGATGGAGCAGAGGACTCCTGCTGGTGGACCCATCTCGTACAGCATCGTTGACAGCGCCCGTCTCTCTACCCCCATCCATTCCAACACTGTGCAATAAGCAAGATTCATCATTGACACCGTACCATTATTACGCCACATGCGATACTTGCTGACGACGTATGAGGATGCGTAGAGTCCGACCATGCCTGCCCCTGCGAGGAACCTCATGGCCAGGAAGAGGGGGTAGTAGGGCACCACCGCAGACGCCACCGACGCCACCAGTACCACCGCCGCTCCTGGGATCGCCGCCCAACGACGACCGTACCTGCGCACCACATGACGTGTACAGTATACACTTAACCGTATACAACATGTACGACCACCTGCTGTACTACCTGTCTGAGACGATGCCGAAGAGGAGGCTTCCTAGCAGGACACCGCACATGTGCACGCTCTGGATGGTGGGTCGAAGAGCAGATCTGCTGCACACCAGGTTCCACTGCAATTATTAATTACGTCAACGTCATGTCATTTGGCATTGATGAGGCCAGCTGATGGGACTTACGTCGGTGACAGTGGTGGAGGCGAAGTCGGTGGTGTCGTACACCCACTGGGTGCACGGTATGCTGCCCGCAGGACGCACTTGGTCGTCTCTCCTCTGGTTGCTCAGGTGCAGCATGGCTTGCTCGTAGGACATGGACGACAGGGAAGAGTAGTTGCGATCGTATATGAAGCAGGGGTCGTCCCTTGCAACACGTCACAACACAACATTACACAATGCATAATCATTGTACAGTGCTGTACTACACCCAACGTGTGAGAGATATGGACTCACATGTCTGGCTGAGTGACGGTCTTGATCTGTTCGATTGTCCAGTCCACCTTTCCTTCGAGGTGAGGGACGTTGCAGTGGAAGTGAGGGGTGTTGGCAGAGTGCAGGACGTAGTGGCCAGTGTTGTGGTATCCCCCGAAGAAGCTGGCCAGGAAGGCCCAGCCCAGGAGCTGCCACTGCCAGCGACCGAACCCACCGCACACCCTGGTCACCAGGTCCTCCAGGTGACCACCCACGCCCATACCAACAACAGTTTCCTCGTCATCGTCGTCGTAGGCCCCGTCCATATTCCCAGCACCTCCGAGGTACAAATCTTCTCCAGCGAACAGCAAGCCAGGCTTCGAATTCACAGAGCTCAGGCTGATTGCCTCTTCAGAAGCTGCTTCAGCACTCACATCTTCCTCAGCTGTCGCTCCAGAGGGACCATCATCTGCATCCATCGATGAAGCCATCGCCTACGGATACTAACCATGCATGGATCAATCAACGGGGGTCAATCCTGATAATTTCGATAGTCACTACTTGCAGGAAGTCACATGCAGGCAACCCAAGTCACTTGCAATTCCAGTCGGTTCAGTCCAGAACGGACGACTTCTGCTGCGTTCAGGTCACATGTACCTTACTAACGGAGATGTACCAACTTGCAGCACCTGATGATTGTAATGCATGGCAATCCTCCAATCCGCGATGCCCAGAGAGACATGCGCTAGACCTTTTGGACTAGAAATCCGCATCAGATGAGCCATCGCAGCAGATGGAACGCGGATCAAAGGTTGTAAGCCTGGATAATAATTATTAGCTGCACCATCACTTGAACAGCGACGTACCAGTTGTACGGATTGAGCAAGACAGGCTCACTGTATTTGTCGGGTGTCAGAGAGCACGTCAACAAAAGATCGTGAGATAATATTTTCTATATAGAGTCTGGTTTATTATTTTTGTGCCATACACTACCTACGACTATAAAGTGCGAAGGGAATACATTATATTTTGCGTCATTTACATTTCTTATGACTAGAGTACACACTCGTTGACACTGGATAATACGATTATCCCCTAAATATAAAATTCAAGCATTGATTTTAAGCGCGGAAATATTATTAGCAAGCTGTTTCTCATCCCACTGTTGATTTTCAAAGCCTGCTACAGTGCAATGGAGAGGAATATATAGGCTAATTATGTGGAAATGAGACATATTTGACGTCACTTTGACAGTGGTACGAAAAACCGGACCAACGACGACATGGACAAAAATAACGTTTCGTTGACAGCGTGACAGTGATTACAGCATGATGTACTTATGTTAATTAAAGCGAGACATTACATAACGTGCACGAAAAAAAAAAAAACAGCTGATATGAAGCTCAGCAGGTGTGTTGCGTGCTGTACAGTGCAGGCACTATGTACCCAAGTGATCATTACGAAACAAGTTTTAAGGCCTACAAAGAAAAAGAAATGCAAATTTAGTTTTTCATATAGCTTCTCCTCAGACTGCGGTAAGTTTCATCCGAGGGTCATTTCCATATTCTCATCTTCCAGCACGTTTACATTCCTGCAGGGGAAACAATAAAAGGAGTTGTGTACTTCAAGTGTTTCGTTTGTCATTTAAATATCCATGGCTTAATACGTACGTCTGGAAGTACGTGCATGACGCAGGCCGGGATGAAGTTGACTAGCTTGCATCCGTTGGTCAGCAGGTGACGCATCTCCTTTGCTGGAACAATCAAGGCCAGCAGGCAATGTCTTCAGAATATAACATTATTCCACTGATGGCCACAGTGCAAATGATCAGATGCGCATGCTTCATCCGTATATTGCAGCAGCACCGACTGACCTGTGTCGAGGCACATTTGCGCAACGGAGGCCAGGTAGCCATTGGAGGAAGGGTACTCGTCCGGAGGCAGCAACGAGTCGACCACTTTCGACACGATGGGGTCTCCCTCGGAGTCAATCTGTCCAGTATATTCATCATTAGTAAAGCGAAGTCTCCAGAACATAATAGGTACGCACCATGTCAAATTCCAGCAGGACGCACCTCAGCAAGCACTACATCAAAATAAAATATACTAAATTAACGGCTTCAACTTGAGTGAAATAATGACCTGTCGCACGTCCTGTCCGTCCACGTGAGTACCGTCGGCGCATCGGGTCAGTGCGTCGTTCCATGACTCCGGAAGGTCGTCTGGAATCCGGCAGAACTCGGGCTGAATATGACGGTGGTGCATCAGGTCGCACCGGAACAACGCTCTCCATCATCAACAGTACACATCCAGGCAGCAAACGTGTATATTATGAAAATCCTCACCTGCTGATGAACGTTTCCAAAACCAGCGGTGGACCCCAAGTGATACAAAAGGATCAGCAGAAGAGGACACACCATCCTGGTCCCATCCTCCATCATCATGCACTCGATATGACAAGTGATGATGGAGGGAGAGGAAACCGAGCCAAAGCCCAGCTGGTCTATCTCTGTAGCCCCCTATATAGTATTATCTATTCCTAGTATACGCGCTGCTGCACCGGATGCGACGGGCAATTTCCGGCCGCGTGGTCCTGCCGATTACTCACGTTTGAATCGGTCGATATGTGCTGTGCTTATTTTTGTCTCTTTCCCTGATACACTATAGCAGTATATGTGCATTCGGGTCAAACGCAGAATGACACTGCATACGACGATGATGGTGATGCAGATGTATTGTTTACACTGATTCTATACAACGTATATTATACGTAGTGCATGGCTTCATAATCACCATCACCTCCTTAGCTGACTCTCGTCCTCTTGAGCCCAATTCCGGATATGGAGGTGGCCCGGATTAGATCCGGATAGTCCTCCCTGGATATTTCGGACTTGACTAGATCCAAGTTAGTCTTCATATACCAGGAGCATCTCTCCTGCAATTTTTGCGGAAATAATAAAAATTTTATAGGGAGGAATTTTCGTCCCGCTGCTATAGTTATACTGCTAACTTAGTTGGGAATGGTATACTGCTAAGTTAGCAGTAGCTAGCAGTGCTGGGGACGAAAATTCAATGTAATTATTATGAAAAATGGACCTGCACAATACCTGGAGAGTGTGTGCTTGGCATCTGGAGGCCAACCTCCAGTACTTGAGCACGTTCTCCACGGAAATGCTGTCGACCAGAGAGGCCTCTGAGGCGACCCTGAGTGACCTTGCTCCGAAGCAGGTCGAAAGGTCGAGCAGTTGCTGGGCCAGTCCTGCGGGTACCTTTTGCGGTTCCTTACCAGGAGCTTGTAGGAAGTGGGCCATGATGGCTTTGACCGGCTGGGAGTGGCAGTTTCGGAGGTCGAGGACCAGGTGAGAGCAAGGGTTGTTGTCCTCGTCCTCGTCGTCGGTGATGTCTTCTTCCAGCATGCGGGCCAGCACAGGACTTGCTCCTGAGAGGGCCTTCCTTCGGGTCAGGACGAGGGCAGATCCATCGACGGTGACCACGCATCCGACCCCATGCACCTGTATGCTCCCTTCTAGGAGAAGCGTGTCCTCTGGAAGGTCCACCAGCATCTTCTCCATGTCGGAGTACTCTGGAAATTCCAGGGCGTCTCCAGCACGCATCTGGGAGCAGGTGGAGAACACGGATGGACCTCGCAGCGCACCTCTCAGGTCATAAGCCGACACCTGCACCGACACCTGACCACCCCAATTAATTATTTCGGTCAGTCTGCAATCGACATTATAATGACAATAAGTACCTTGATGAGAGGCCTGGATGTTGTGCGCAGATGGAAGGAAAGAGCGAGGAAGGGCTTGGCGTCTCCTGGCCTCCTCCTGCACGGAAAGATGCCAATGAGCCACGAAGAATAACGAGAGGTGGTGTTGGAGGCAAGAGGTTCGCATGGAGCCAGGATAGGCGTCGGGGACAGGGTGGTCCGGTGGGGCGGGAAGCGGCACTGATGTGACACCAGACGCCACTCGAAGTACACCACACCTTCCCCTTCGTCAACCCACCACACCGGCGTCGGGACGCAAGGTGGAGGACGACGACGCCTCTCGTCCATCGACACAAACCAATCTTTTGCTGCTGGGCAACAGCACTGGGAAACCATTGGTTGGGAGCGAGGGAGGGGAAAGAAAACGCAATATGTCACACAACACAAATTTATTTCTCTTCTTTCTTTCCCATATAGGGACAAACAAAGTCCTCTTCTCAGTTATCACAGGTGCAGGGGCCCTTATGGATGGGGCACTTCTCCTTCTGCGATGGACCCATCCATTCCCTCAGCTGAAAAGAAGACCAGATCTCTTATTATCTTGCTATTCCCCTTCAGCTGCCCATGCTTTAGAATACTATTTGTGTGTGTGTAGGGGGGGGCATTGTTGCCCCCATTAAAATGATTCCAAATTCGTAAGAGAGGTGCATGTATATACTGACCGTCCTGATGATGGGTCCGAGTGGCCCGTCTTCGTCGTCGTCCTCGCCCGACAGGAGGTCTCCTCCGAGCTTCCCGCTTCCTTTGAGCAGCTGGAACCGCAGGAGCAGGTACGGTATGCCGAACCCAGAGGCGAAGAAGACGGTGTAGATCAGGGTGAAGATGTACCGGTTCCTGTTACTGAACGGCATGTTCTAAAAATAAGCGGGAAGGGGACGAGTCAGTGGGGGTTGATTAGAAATGGAACACTGCTGGAACTTACACCGAAGGGGAGTCCTCCGTCGTGCTCGTCATGTTTGCCGCGCAGGAGGGCCGAGTTGGTCAGCTGGCGCCGGATGGTCGTGGGCAGCACCAGCAGGGGCGGCCCTGGGCGCGGGGTCGGCACAGGGGCGGCCCCGAGGCGACGGAAGAGCGCGTTCCAAACGGGTCGAACAGACGCCATCTTTGTTTTCTCTCTCTCTCCCAATCCCCGGATGTAAGGAAAAGCAGCAGTGTTGCCAACTGTTTTTTTTTTTTTAAATTCCAAAAAAAGATCCGTTTGTTGTGCCTGCCCCGCACCTGGCAACCGAACCATTGTTGAATCGAAATAAGACTGGCGAACGTCATCACCTCGCCGGCGGCACACAAGCTATTCTGCCGTTTAAATTCTGGTGCACCATTTTTATGACTCCGCGTATTTAGCCCGAGGTCGTGATAAGCGTGATGTCGACGACGATGGACAAGGGGCAGTTGAAGATGGAGGCGAAGAGGACCTCGACACAACTGCTGGGTCTCAGGAAGAGGACCAGCTCCAAGAGGTTCGAGGACACGTACGAGACGGTGTGCTCCCAGCTGAAGGTCGGGGGTCAGAGGCCAATGAAGAGCCTGCTGGGTCAGGGGATCCTCGACTTCAAGGCCGATCTGGCCAAGAGCCGGGAGTGGACGCCGGTCGTCAAGGGGATCGCTTGCGACCAGTACCTTCTGTCCATCGCCATCAGGAACACCAGGGGAAAGGACGGTAAGATATCCTTATTATACTAGAGGAGGGAGCATATAATATGCTGGGTTTGTGATCAGGCGGGTATGTGGCTTGCAACAAGATGGACAACAACAGCAAGAGCCTGAAGGTCCTGCACATGAAGGGCCTTCCATTGCCGACGGCCGAGAGTACGCTCAGGTCTCTCACGGAGTCGATCAAAATTTGCCTGAAGAACACCCAGAGGCTCACCTGCTTGGAACTGGAGAACCTTCCCTTCAGCGAGAAGCACATCACGGTCCTCATCGAGGTATACGTCCACCGTTGTTTTGTTTGTTGTTGCATTTCATGTGCGAATCTTTCCTTCACCCTCATCAGGGCCTGCAAGAGAACACGACCCTCCGACACCTGTCAGTGACCAAGTGCAACAAGGGCGACCTCATCTGCCAGCATGTGTCGCCCGTGCTTCGACACAGCTGCAGCATCACATCACTCAACCTGACCGACTGCGGCATCACCAAAGTCGGGGCTGGGCTCTTGGCAGAACTCATCCAGGTACTGCTTGATGTCCAAGTCTGGCTGTATATAGACTGTACTATCATGATGCTCCATGGGTCGTTTCAGGCGCAGACTATATTCCGAAAGTCTGAGCTGTGGAAGGACACCCTCCGGTACCAGTGTCCTGACCTGGATGGGTTCCCAGGACTGCAGCGACTCACGCTCAACGACAACCCCATCGGTGACCAGGGTGTCGCGCTTCTGGCAGCACAGATATACGATGACTTTTGGATCAAAGGTTCGCCTCTTGTCCCCACCATTCGCTGGCATGAATATGTGTTATCTGTCGGGTTTATTCGTCAGCTCTGGACGTCCAAAACTGCGATGTGGGCAGCGGGGGTGGTCGCAGCCTGTTGGCCCTTGTAGAGGCGAACAAGACTATCGAGGTGATCGACGTCAGGCAGAACCCGAGGCTCAGCGCGGCTATCAGGCAGCAGATCTTCAAGAAGCTCGAGGTCAACTGCAAAGGAAGGGCCATCCAGGTGAGTGTACCTGCGGCAAAGACGTGTTAATTGCGTTCCCATGCAAATCTGACAAACGTATATCTGCTGCTGCCTCCTGGCAGTTCAGTCAGATGAACAGGGAAGGGAACGACTACAGGAGCCAGAAGCCAGCATCGGATGAACTGTCTCCGAGTGAAGATGGGGACAAGAAGATGAAGCAGGAGAAGAAGCAAGTGACCAAGGAGGAGGTGGTCAAGCCCAGCAGGGACCCTTCCCCAGTCAAGAGGATCGTCCCTCCTGCTGCTTCCACCCGGAAGGCATCTCCCACCCCATCCTCACTCAAGAAGAAACCAATCATAAGCAATAAGAAGAGGTATGAGTGCACAGAGCCATACAAAATACTTGCCAGTCCAAGGTTGTTTCGCAGCAAATTGCTCGGTTACTTCAACAGCAACTGGTTAAAAATAAGCATCTACATTAGCGTGTATTTTGGACCACCCTGAATGATACGGTCAGATGCTATGGTATTTCACTTTCATATTCTCCGGCCTTTTCTGTTCCAGCACGAAGGTGACTGGTAAGAGTGACAAGGGTGCTGTTGCTAAGGAGGCACCCGCAGCATCCTCGGATCCTCCGACCAAGGAGTCCTCTGGAGACAGCGCGGCCAAGAAGTTCAGGGAGGAGACCGTCGCGGCAGTGGAGGAGACCCTGCAGAGATTCCTCAGGACCATGCTGCATCCGGGACAAGGCAAAATGTAACTGTTTCATTCGCATTCCCGAACAATGTGTGTGTGTAGCCCTGCTAGTTGCTGTCATGGTGTTGGTGTGTAATTGGCAGGGCCAGACTGCTGAGGAAGGGCGCCTACGGAGAAGAGGATCCATCGGACGATAAGCCACCACTGGTCCTTGATTACGGGCGTGCGTTTATGGATTGGGGCGAGGAGGAGAAGCAACTATCTGGGGAGGGGCTGCAGGGAGTGGACAACGCCCTCCTGCTGGGGGAGTGCGGTCTGCCGGCCGCGGACCCGGAAGAAGCGGTGAGGACGACCCTGTCCAACAGCAGCTGCGAGAAGAATAACACCAGCGCGGCCATCAGCGAGTTCGACGACGAAGAGGGCGTCCGGATCCTGTCCTTGCCTACCAGCGAGGCGGCACTTCCACCAACATCAACATCGGTGTCACCGTCGTCCTCTGGAACGCCAACCCCTGTTCCATTCCAGCATCCACCACCACTCGACGGAGGCACCTTCTCGTACCCGTTCGAAAAGTAAGTACATCAGGGCAAGCATCTGATGCATGTTGACTGCATGGCATTGTTTCCTTGTGTGCAGCAAATCGTCGCAGTCCTCCGTGTCCTCCTCTGGGAAGACGTCGTACCTGATGATGCCAAGGCCTCCAAGCATGAGCTTGTTCAACCAGGGAAATAAGTCGTCCAGCTCTGAACTGTTCCGGGGGAGCAGTTCATTCCCCTCCGCCACCCCTCCACCTGCAACAATGATTCCTTCTGCAACAACCGCCGGGGCTGCTTCATCGCCCACCGCTGCCAAACCGCCTTCAGTTCCGTCCAATCCGTCCATTTCGACCCCTCTGTTGCACATGGGCAACATGCAGCCCCCGCCATGGCAGCCTCAACCGCAGCAGCATCATAGTCCGGGGTCCAGCATCTTCCTGGGGTCGCCGGTGTCGCCGTCGTCGTCGTCGTCTGCCGGGTTCCGCCGGGGCAGCGCCAGCGCCTTGAAGGCGACGGCGGCGGCGGTGATGGCCATGACGGCGCCGGCGATGGTCCCCCTGGGTCGGAGGGAGTCCCTGAGCAGCAACCATTCTGGACGCATCTCCAGGGCCGGAAGCAACATCAGCACGTCTTCCACCCGTGCAGTCAGTGGCGGCAGCAGCAACCACAGCACTCCGACTGGGTCTCAGGCGACCACTTCCCCGTCAGGCAGCAGCGCGGGTCGCAGTCTGAGGAGCGAGATGAACGACACCTTCGAGTGGGCCATGCAGAGGATCAATGTCATCCAGAACACGCTCCAGACAGCCAAGGATGCCGCCAGCAAGACCAACGTCATGCCACATCTCCAAACAAAGCAGATCGGGGGGAACCAGGCCTCCGCACCACCTGCACCCATCGCCTCATCAGCACGCCCACCCCTGCAGCTTCCTCCCTTCCTGCAGCTTCCTCCCTTCCTGCAGCAGCAACAGAACCAGCGGAATATGATCATGATGGATCCACTCGGAGAAGCAGCAGCCAGAAAGGGACCACAACCACCACCTTCCGGTAATCCTTTCATTGCATTTCCCTTCGCCCAGAACCAGCAGCACCAGCAACAGCAGGGGAGGTATGGGCCGCCGCCGCCGCCACCACCACCCCCCTTCTTCCACCACCAACAGGCCCATCCCTACAACCCATTCACCCCACCTCAGATGATGGTTCCAGCACAAGCACACCTCCTCCAGCAGCCCACAGGACTGCCGGCAGCCTACTTCCAGCCAGACACCACCAGCGGAGGAAGCAGCAGTCGCACCAGCACCGCCTCAATCCCGTCTACAGCATCCTCCCTGCAGGCACAACACCACCTCTCCATGCGCCATGTGACAGGAGACCACGCTTAGACTTAAGAGCTCTGGCTGGGCTGTACTCTGGTCATCCATGCCCATCGTCCAAGAAGCCAGACATCAGCCGCAGAACCACAGTCAATGTCGATCAAATTTGTCCAGGGAGATTATCCTTATCCTTTCTGCGTAATTTCACTTCAGTCAAAGTGTGATGAATCGATCAGTCTTGTACAAGGTATGATGCCCAATGCAATTAACATTAGTGGAAAATAAATAGCTTTTACACACCACCAAAAGTCTGGCCACATTACTCTTGTCAGTCGAATACTTTCACTCGTGATTGGACACACAAAGTTGCGTCGAAGAGCGTACGTACAGTATAGTAAAAAGTGGTAGATGACAAAACCTGCAGTGTGATGAACATTTTTATTCAATAGTACATTTTACAGCAGCTATAGTCATGGTGGCTGTACTGTCACAAAAGAGGTTGGGGGCAAATGGATGACCATAGAGGTGCAAGTTATCTCTCCTTGATGACTACCCTGTACTTTGTGGCTTGTCTGGTGAAGGCAATGGACGGTTTGGTTGTGGGCGGCCCATCTTCTGCAGGGTAGGCGAAAGTGAAGTTCTGCAGGAGACCGGTGAAGAAAAGGAAGAGTTCCGCCCTGGCCAGGGTCTCCCCCAAGCAGACACGCTTACCTGTGGACAGAGTCATGAGAATGAGTAGAATGAATGCAGAGTGATGTATAGCTCCAGGAGAGAGCGTGTGAAAATGTTCCTCACCGGTTCCGAAGGCCCCGTGCGTGTCCTGCCCCTTTCCCTGTCCCTCTGGAGGAGGAAGGAACCTCTCCGGACGGAACTCCTCGGGACTGTCCCACACCCTGGGGTCCCTCTGGGACGCGTACATGTTCGGAATCACCACCGTTCCTTTGGGGAGGCGGTGACCTCCCAGCTCTGTAGTTATAACCAATGGTTCATTACAGGTATGTCCTCTTTTATACTTCGCACGTGAGCATGTCCTTACCCATGTCCTCTGTGACTTCGTGGAAGAGACCCAGCGGAAGAAGAACCTCGTGACGCAGTGTTTCGTTGATGACTGCCTCCGTGTAAGGCATCTTGGGCCTGTCCAGCAGGGAAGGGAGTCTGGACCGTCCGATCACTTGGTCTATCTCCTTCTGCACCTTCCGCTGCTTCTCTGGGTGAAGGACCATGAACAGGAACAACCAGTACAGGGTGCTGCTTGATGTTTCAGAGCCAGCGCCGAACAAATCGGCCATCACCACCACCAGCGACCTCTCTGCAACACATACCAATATTTTTGGCTGACATACACACTTGTTATTGTTAAACCCAACGGTGCAGAGTCGGCATTGATGATTGTGTGGTTTTGTAAAATTAAAAAAAAAACTTCCCCACAATTTATCGCATGATGCAGTGCACTTATGGAGCCACATGAGCATTGTATTGTAAATATGGCGGCACATTTCGAGGAGAGAACGTGCGGTATACTGTACTTACCTCCTTGGTTCTCAAAGAAACTGGAATCCGGGTTCTTCTCCTCTTTGATCCTGTTCAAATACACGTCCATGAAATCAGCTGGATCGTCTCTTTGATCTCTCTTCTTGTGCTCTCTTAAGGCTTTCTATTGTGAATAAATCAATACACCATCATCATCATCATCTGCTTTTTTCTGCTTTTGTGGCTAAATAAATAAAGCGACTTGCCCTGCAAACATCAAATAGCTTCTTGTTCAGGTCTATCACTTCATTCACGTGGTACAAATTGGGTCGAAGCTTCATCATATAAGGGTAAAACAGGTCGGTTTGCAGAGTTACGTTCTCTCCTTCAAACACCCTGAAAATAAAATGAATAAAATCTTGTTTGCATGTGCCACACATTTTCTCTATATCTTTTGAATTCGCGGTGCCCACAACATAGCTCACATTCAGTTACTTATTTCAAAGAGAGAGAGAGTTCAAAGGCTAATTCAGATTCAGTCTATATACGTACGCGAAGATGCCTTCAAAGATCTGCTTCAGCTCCGGGTCGTCGTAACTGAATTTCTCCCCTGTCATTATGTACCACAGGGAATTGATGACCGCCAGGTTGAACTTGAAACGCAAATCGATCGGCTTTCCGATTTCCTTCCTGCAAAAAGAAACGATGTGTCAAGATGAAGATTAGGCGACCGTGAGTGCGATCTTGTCATTATTGTGGTGATACGGGCTGACTCACCTGAACTGGTCCATGACCTGCTCTATCTCCGCGTTGATGTGTTCCTCCATGGACCTCTTCCCGAAACCAAAGTCCCTCAGGTTCCTCATGGTGAACCTCCTCTGCTCGTGCCACTCGCTTCCATCCGAGAACACTATTCCTTCCTTCTTCCCCTCTGACCTTGTCAGAATCAAAGGAAAATGGGGCCTTCCGGTCAGCCGGTCATCCTTGAAGGCCTCCTTAATCGTCTCCTGGTCATTCAGAACCACCACCCTGGTCATCAAAAAAGTGTATACCGTGCATAATGTGCCTATATATGCAGCAGTGCAAGCGAGTGCAAGACAGCTGTTTTAGGAACCTCAGTGTAATATATACCCACCATCTTTGTCCGAGGCGCATTCCGATGATGTCTCCGTACTTCCGAGCCATTTTCTGAAGTTTGACGTGAGCATTAATCTTTATGAAAGGAAGGTAGCCCACTATCGGCAATCCGGTTGGACCTGTTGGCAGGTGCACATGTTATTGACACTCATAAAGAGCAGGTATGTAGCACATACATAACGCTCTATATTTAAAGATACTTGTGTTAGTCCCAGCGGTCTATTAGCCAACACTTTATCAGTTCCCTTGGAGGTTGGAGTCTAACATACGCATAGTGTACATAATTATAAGCTGCCAAGCTGCGTGATATTGTGACCGAGCGGTTGGTGCACACACATAAAACACAAGTGGGTTCAGTTCAAGACAGTGTTTATTTAGTCTGAAAAGGGTTTACGGGAGAAATAACAGGGAAGTTGATGGGAGATGATATCAAGGTGAGCGTATAACTTAGGTGAAGAAAAAAGCGGAGTGAAAAAGGGGTGATGCAATGCAGTGAAAATGCAATCATGATGCAATCCTGTCACGATAATTATATCTGTAATGTTGTACGGTTTGTGATTACCTGCATGT
Organism: Catajapyx aquilonaris; assembly: GCA_000934665.2. Taxonomy (NCBI): domain Eukaryota; kingdom Metazoa; phylum Arthropoda; class Diplura; order Dicellurata; family Japygidae; genus Catajapyx; species Catajapyx aquilonaris. The sequence goes on along the minus strand of JYFJ02004753.1, from coordinate 2,615 downwards.
TATCACCTGGTACTACTGGCGATATCTCTGGAACTCATCATGATACGCGAGAAAAGAAGTTTTCCAGTGCTTCTTGGAAGCTCTAATTAGTCTAATACGACATATACATTGCTGATTGACAGGCAACAACAGGCACTAGCCTTATGCCAAAAAGTGTCAGTATGGTACAGTATACTTTATAGGCAACTTTCACAGATTGTCTTGCACAGTTTTCAGATGGAAGTGTCTTTATTCGAGCTAGCAATTGCTCTTATTTTTATCCACAGTTAGTTTTAGTAGCTCTCAAAATATTTAGCTGCCAACGATTATATAGTGCCGATTGACTATAAAATGATTTGGTTGTCGTGATGACTCGTATATACTGGCCTGGAGGGAATCCCTGTGGCCTCCTGATGGTGGAGAAGGCATAGTAGATCAGCACTGTGGCCACGAATATCAGGGCCTCCCAAATCATGGCTGCTGGCTACAGCACAGCGCACTTTCTTGCCGTGTAACGCTGAAGGTACAGTGGTGGCGACAGGACACCTGGGAGGCAGTCAAGGGTATATAATATAAGTGCCTCTCCGAAGTCGCTTTGGCCGAGAGCATTACGTAACTACATATTACCTCCCTCCTCGTCCTTGTGATGATGGTCACATGATGTCCGATAATGCAGGTAGTGAGGCAATTCCACATCACTTCACGATAAATACTGTCTCCCTACATTCCTCGATTAGTACACAAGTTGGAGCATGTATTTACGTTGACACCCGTAACAGGCAGGAATATATTTTCAATATTGTCATATAGGTCAATAGGTCAGAGGAGATAAAATGAAATATCATTAGGCTACTTATGGCTCATCTCTCTACAACCGTTCATGCTAGAAATGCGCACGATATGCCATTTTCTGCGCGACATTAAGCAGAGCCTGACTACTCTTTTTGATATTGTATCTACAAGTAGCACCCTAACTTATGCACAGATATTGGGTTTCTACCATGGCATGTGGTAAACTTCAAGGAGAGGCAGTAATTAACACAAGCTCTGAAGAACAAACATTTATTCCAAGGCACCCTATACAGCAGCTATAGTCCATGATGTATACTACTACATGACAATATTATATAGTTTCGGAAGAGCGTGTCGTGGCACATTACATCATTCATTATGCAAGCAAGGTAACGATGATGTTTTCCTTGACTTTCACCTTGCTCAAGTTCTCGTGGTTGTATGATGGCATGACATATAATGCACATTTGTCCACAACTTTTTTTACTACATCTAGTGTACCTGTGACTATCAAGTGCGCGATGGACATAGCGAGGGTGGGGGACACAGAAGGCACATGTCCAGGTTATCTCTCCTGCAGGACAACCTTGTAGGGTCTGGCTTGTCTGGTGAAGCCGATGGACGGTTTGGTTGTGGGCGGCCCATCTTCTGCAGGGTAGGCGAAGGTGAAGTTCTGCAGGAGACCGGTGAAGAAGAGGAAAAGTTCCGCCCTGGCCAGGGTCTCCCCCAAGCAGACACGCTTACCTGTGGACAGAGTCATGAGAATGAGTAGAATGAATGCAGAGTGATGTATAGCTCCAGGAGAGAGCGTGTGAAAATGTTCCTCACCGGTTCCGAAGGCCCCGTGCGTGTCCTGCCCCTTTCCCTGTCCCTCTGGAGGAGGAAGGAACCTCTCCGGACGGAACTCCTCGGGACTGTCCCACACCCTGGGGTCCCTCTGGGACGCGTACATGTTCGGAATCACCACCGTTCCTTTGGGGAGGCGGTGACCCTTCAGCTCTGTAGTTATAACCAATGGTCAATTACAGGTATGTCCTCTTTTATACTTCGCACGTGATGAGCATGTCCTTACCCATGTCCTCTATGACTTCGTGGAAGAGACCCAGCGGAAGAAGGACCTGGTGACGCAGTGTTTCGTTGATGACTGCCTCCGTGTATGGCATGTTGGACCTGTCCAGCAGGGAAGGGAGTCTGGACCGTCCGATCACTTGGTCTATCTCCTTCTGCACCTTCCGCTGCTTGTCTGGGTGAAGGATCATGAACAGGAACAACCAGTACAGGGTGCTGCTTGATGTGTCAGAACCAGCGTCAACTAAGTCAGCCATCACAATCATCAGTGAATTTTCTGCAACACACAGTGCTCAATTATTACATACTCGCGTAGGCTATTTATATTTATCCCAAGAATGTTTTGTACACAATGCAATGAAACATGTTCCTGATTACATGTGACGGGTTGAGTCTGTGATGGCTCGTCGTCATGACATGCCTCTCACCTTATATCTCTCCAATTCATGGGTTGTATTGAACAGTACAAGTATGCCCTGCACGGCTGCACGTGTCAAGGGCCAAGGTGTTGTACTTGCCTCCCTCGCTCTGGAAGAAGCTGGAATCAGGGCCCTTCTCCTCTCTAATCCTCTTCAAATACACGTCCATGAAATCAGCGGGATCGTCGCTTACATCTCTTTTCTTGTGCTCTCTTAGGGCTTTCTATGAGATTATTATTATTATTATTATTATTATTATTATTATTATTATTATTATTATTATTATTATTATTATTTAAAAAGAGAGCTACTTGCCCGACAAATATTCAATAGCCCGTCGTTAACTTCCTTTATCTC
>KZ539209.1:16567-29778 GCA_000934665.2 Catajapyx aquilonaris | reverse complement strand
TACACACTCTATCATAATTAATGCTTTGGCATAATTATGTCTATCCATTGCATAAGTAGGACTACTGTAGCTGACAAGTTTACTTTTAAACAAAGCCTGCCCATTACAGTTTCTTTTGCAGAAACTGTATAGCTACACTGTAAACCGCAAAACATTAAAAGAGCATCACTGGTGAGTCTCTCATGGAACATCAATTGTTAATGCTCTTATAATGCTCTTGTGATGCTTTTAGCAACAAAAAAAGCATCATGGGAGCATCGCAAGAGCATTAAAAATTGATGTTCCATGAGAGACTCACCAGTGATGCTCTTTTAATGTTTTGCGGTTTACAGTGTAGGCTAGCCAGTAGCCACATGCTGGCAGTATTGGTATAAAATAATATATATTATGTTGACGTTGGGGGTTGCAGTTATAGACGTAAACCATAGTAAAACCACATTGAAAAAATAACAATTTCTACTACAAAAAAAAGTTCAACAATGAGCTTTCTTTTTCCCAGTGTAAGAAGTGGTGGAGAAAAAAAAATTAAAACGGCACATGACATCATCCGTGCCATTTATCTTCAATTTAGACACCCGCTTTGGGATATCTAACACCTTGGGGTATCTCACCTGTCTAACGCGGAAACGAAATTAGGCATCGTACCGCACCTCAGGAATAAAGACCCAGTGTATATCGAAATTAATATTCCATTTCCATAAAGGAGGTTTCACAAAATCTCCGAACTGGAAGTGGAGCGAAAATGGGCGGAGAAGCGCGCGCGATGAAAAATCTCCCTGGCAGCGAAAAGATTGCAACATATTCCAGAAATTCGGTTTTGGCAAAATGGTGGGCCTTGTCAGAAGGAGGGGGCTATACAATTGCGGAAAAGGATGTTTTGTTCTTGTACCTGACTACACAATTGCTACAAACTTTCTACTTCTTGACCAACTGTCTCTTTAGGGGTTTGGTGACCTTCATCTGGCTTCCTTTATTATCGGTAGCCGTAACTTAATTCCTGTATCGACTCGCCAAATATGTATCGAACTAAAGATGGTTTCTGATATGTCTCGTAGCGAATGACGTTTGAGTGAGATCCGTGATATCTCAGGTCACTTCCCATTAATTTTTATACTGTACCTCCCAAAAATAGCCATTTGTGCTCACGACATTTCATTAGGAATAAGAGAGCTTGTTGAGCAGAATTCACAATAGCTAATTAAGCTAATTCATGATCTATACAGTTCAACTCTCCTAGATAACTTGTTCTAAATGGTTATGTTGACACTTATGAGCCATTGTGTATTCTTTGCCTCTAAACTAGTTATAAATATTACTTTATTGACTTGATTGAACTTTCATAAGAATTAATTTACAATCATGTGTTGGACCATGGTTTATTGTGAGAGTGAACTCCCTCCCCCTCCCACACAATATTGTTTGTGATGGGAGGTAAAACTGAATAAAAAAATAAATTATCATGTGTTGGCTATTTCAGCGACCATCATCATCCGGAAAGGGCCACAACAATTACAACATATATGACAGCTGGCGTACTGACTGGAATGGCTTCTCCTATCCAAGTGGGTCTTATGGATCAGGCCATCTTTCAGATTCAGACACAAATTTTTGAAAATATCTTTTCCCACTGTAACGCCTAGTCATGCGGATGACAAGTAGAAGACACTTGTAATAACAAAAGAAATTTTTGGAGTAAGAAGCTTAGGACTGTGGAAAAAGAGGTGATATTTATTTGGATGGCTACCTTAACTGACATATATTGTATGTACACTCATGCGCAGGTTAATTTAGCATGTCAATGTACACTGCCTGGTCAATAATAAAGAAACTACTTTAGTTGATGTAAGACATTAATGAAATGAGGAATTAATCTATGTAAACGATATGTATATGCTCAATGTGTGAGGACTTAATGAGATGTTTCCGTCCTCTTATGCGTGTCTTATCGTATGTACAGCATATTTATGTATGGATGTGCGAGTTCTTGACTCTGATAAAGTATGTAGATAGTGCAACGGAAAGTCATGAAATTCCATGTTTCAGTTAAAAATTTGGCCTGACGTCAATACTGTATGAATCTAATGATGTTTGTATTTCTATTTATTTACATTTTCAGGCAGTGTAATAATTCGCACTGCACAAGTAAGTGGCTGCAGTACCGGTACTTACTTTAATTTTTATTCAAAGGTAAAGTATTATTGTGCAAAAAAATGATATTTTGGTTTCTATAGATACAATGAGTGTCATTCAAATGAAAGTGAACCATCCAGTCCTAGGGGACATGGTGGCGAATAAGTTCAGGAACAAGATATAGTGTAGTGAAAATCCCAACACTGAGACATCTGTAATCCCACTGCACTGGACCAATAATAAACATCTGATACACCTGTTTTTGACAATGTTGTCAAACGAATTCTGCATCAGTTGCCGCAGCAATTTATGAGACGTGTATCAGATGTTTGACCTGGATGTGGGAGGAGCTTTTAGTGTTCTTTGGAAATAGACTTGAATAACCCATGCATGACAAGTCTTCTCTTTCATTCACTGTCGCTTCTATCCTATATCCCTGTGCGTCACCCGGCCTTGTGGCAGTTGTATCCACTGTGTCTACAGTAGGGACAAGATAACTTATGGGTTTTGGGAGGTGGCTTGTGTCCTTGGCAACCATTAGCCCTTGCTGAGTTTTTGTATAGAATTTAGAACGATTGGTGGGGAAATATTTCCCCCCTGCTGGGTTACCAATCGTGTTAGTGTAAGCAAACTCATCCCATTCTATTTGAGGTTTTAGAACATAACGCCCATCTCCTTTGAAATCGAATCCTGATTGGTTGACCGGTAGGGGGCGGGGCTAATTATGGTTGCCAATGACACAAGCCACCTCCCAAAACCCATAAGTTATCTTGTCCCTACTGTAATCAGGGCCTGGGTATAGGGAGAGGTTATTTTTACGAATATCGTCTGGCTCTCCTGCCGCTCTGATATTAACCAAAGACATTGGTAGATGGGACTTTTATCATAATTGCTACTGAACTTATTCATAACCATGTCCATATAATATAGTTGATTGGCTCAGAATCATTTGAATGAACCTTGCATCAACATGGAAGACCACAGGTGTAAATAGACATAATTTCGCTTTAAACTGTTAAATGAAATGATGTAAGTATAGTAAACAAACTGATTTTACCGTATATGTTGCATTGTCGTCGGTATTATTTGGAGTCATACGTACACTGAAAATCGAAATCTGCAATCGGCTGTGCTTCTATTGTGCAGAACAACTCTTTTTCTGTTCTTTCATATATCATGTGGAAAATGTGAAGATAAAGTGTTATAAACCTCAACTGCAATATTACTCGTCAGACTTACAAGACTCCATTATCATTAAAATTAGTATGTGCAAAGGAAACGTTCCAGGGCATGATTTATACATGTCACATTTGGATTATTATGTAAGAGGATATCTGGGACCAAGTTATACATGGAGCCGTCAATGAAAAAAGAACAGAAGTATAAGCATCCAGATCTATCGAATTTCTAGCTACTATCTTAACTATTGAGTCACTTACTTGTATGGTGCCCAGTATGACGAACAAAATGTTTCCTTCAGGCCTGCTGCTCAACTCAGGTTGGACTCTTCAGGCAAAATATTGTGCAGTATACCTATAGCATGCAGTATAAAATAAAGGCTCTTCTTTTCTCCACTAGTACATTGAATTTTGTACCTATACCAAAAGTAAACGAAGTTCTCCTTCTAGTACTGAATTTTATTTTACTCTCAGAAAAATTAATTCACATTCGATTCAGTTTTAGTCATATTGAGAAACTAGGGTTGCACCCTAATAAAAATTATTATTATTAGTTGGTTGGCTTTATATGGTTCTGATATGCCTTTAGCGCCCTGGCCTGATAAGCGTAACCAAGCAAGGAAGAAAAGCTGGACGGGAAGGCAATAGCACAGATGCACACACTCATTTCAGGGAAGGTGAAGGACAGGGTAGGAAAGAAACACCATTGTCCTTTTGAATGGAGACCGGCATTGAATTACGCTGACCAGAGAAAACGTACTGTATAAGTGTGTAGTTACGGTAATCTCAAGTCAGGATGACTGGTGCCAGAATTCGAAACCCAGTGTCTTCAGCATAACAGCCCAATGTCAATCCATTACTCTGTACAGGGTGAACCAAAGCACTTGTCTTATATTGCAATGTTTTGGAACTTATTCACCCAATGGCCGTTGGGGTTTGAGCCTAACATGTATAATATACTGCCCATCTCTGGTAACACACAAGCACAACGATTAACACGGCATAAAGTAATGCTAAGAAACGGTACGGCCATCTGGCGAGCGGCCGATGAATCACACTGTTTTGAGCGGTTTTGAGTATGTGTTTCAAAGTATCGCCGCGCCGCGCCGTCTATTCCCGCCAGAAAGCTGACTGGGTCTATTAAAGGAAGTGTTCAGTGATTTTGCATGTTGGGCTTCAGAGATCAAGGAAGACTCCCTGATTCCAAAAATGTGGTCAGTTTTGGAATCTGACGCCGCGTAAACAAATGCCGTTAGGTGAAAGTCCATATCCGCTACTGTATTCGATACGGTAAGCGTACAGCCAGCGCCTCCCGCGGAAATTCCGGTAACCTGCCACCACCGTGGCCAATGAGATGGGCTTAGTCTCGGAGCCCATTTTTTCATCTTTTCACGGGACACGGCTTCCCTCTAGCCACAAGAGTGGAAGCTTCGACCGCTGCATCGAAGCTTCCACTCTTGTGGCTAGAGGGAAGCCGTGTTCGGCGCTGATTTTCAAAAAAATCAACTTTGACTTGAAATTTTACGCTTATGGTGCATTTGCCAACAAAACGGATCGGATATTTCAAATCAGGGAGTCGTGTTTGATTTTTGGAGCTCAACATGCAAAATCACTGAACCCTTCCTTTAAACTTACTAAAACAATACTTTTAAAATTTCTGTAGTGTAACAGAGCACGGCGGAGCACGGTGTAAATTATCACACACATTTCTGGCGTGACGTCGATACATTCTCAAAGTAATTCGGATGAGAAACGGACGAGATAACAGAGGTGTGCAATTAACTTAATTATAATGACAAAAATGGCGATTTCTAAGTTTCAAATATGTCATTAGATAGACAAAGATTTGCACTATTCGGGGTTCACAGGATGATTTTTTTTTTTGCCTCCGGGAAGTGTCATAAAGAAATACATTTTGCTGCGTAACGTCTGCAACTAGTCAAAAAATGACACCTTTCCGCCTTCTTGCGATGAAAAATCACACACTGATGATAGGAAACTAACTCGCATATATGTAACGTGGATTTAAACAAGCTTTCTAACGTTATCTAACATTAATTTTTTGGATCATTTACCTGGGAGTTGTTTCGAGTCAAACACAAGGGCCTATATTAAATAAACGGATAGTAGAACATTTTTTCACTGAATATTATCTGTTGAAATGAGGGTGCATCTTATACGCCCGTGCGTTTTATATACCGTCAAATACGGTATATTTTTTGCAAAAAAAAATCGATGACCATAACGGACATAATTTTCGTTAATTACCCTTCCTATACCAAGAAGGTTGTTGGTGGGTGGACGCGTTTTTGTCTCAGGGGCACGCAAATATCAATTCAAATATCCATCGTACACTACGTCGTCTTTCGGTTGTTCGATGTCACAGTGGACAGTGTGGGGTGTAAGCAAGGAAGGGATAGAACCTGGTTATGCACCCCTGAAGTTTATGCACCGCGAAAATTTCCCGAGATGCAATATATTAGGTTACAAGGTGGGAACGAGTGGGAATGATGGAAAGGAATGTAATGAATTGCTTTTGGCCTAGGAATACGCTGACTGGCGGTGGACCTACTAGTAAGAAACACCCAGTATATGTATATTATCTTCATGCTGTATTTTTCCTGGAACTTGGCACATTCCGTTTTGTCTAGGTGCCATTTGAGCCTTAGTCACTCGATTGAGCGATGCACTTTGCAGCACTAAACCTTCCAGTGAAGTACAAAAAACAAATCAATTTATTTTCTTAACTGCTCAGAGCAAACAAATTAATTTTAGGGCCCCATCACGGGGTATTACCCCACGAAAATATCTAATTTTAGTATCACATAGATCTTAGAAGTCCATTCATATTATTACAACATTCCCTCTCACCCTGTGAACAAAATCTTATAGCCGTCACCATTTTGACCTATTCTCCCTCTTCAGTTAGGCACATCTGCGAATATTGTCCTGCGCTTCGCATTTTGCACCATGCTTTACAGGAAGAGGAAATCAGCCATCGTGGAGGTAGGGTTGGCCTGCAAGAAGAGACACAAAAGCTTAATTTTATTGAATGAACTTGTCCTATATGTGCCCACAAAAGGGTGGCACACTTTCGACATAGAACTATGTCATATTACGACACACAAACACGCGTCAGGCAATCCTGTCAACGAGTTTTGTGTCAAACACATAATTGTGTGCCATGTGATATGTCACACTGCATATCCTAATTCTACACCGTGCAATAACACGCTAAAACGTGACACGCGTCACACATATGAGAGAATGGAAGGATGACACACATACATGTCGTAGGGCACACATGTGGTTTTCTGCGGCACAGAATGTGACTTTTAATTCCTATTTTCCTGTAGCATTTTATTACCATCGTGTCACGAAGCAGCAGTAATATAGCTTGTGGCCTAAAACGAGACATCTGTACAGTGCACTTTAAAGGGGTGTAAGTGCACTGCCGCTGCCGTCTCATCTCAGTTGGTGATTTATTCGTCTCGCCTTAAAACTTAAAAGATTATGGCAACTGGACCCATCAGTGGTGTACGTATTGCGTAATGATAGAGGCAGAATAATTATACAGGGTGTATGAAAATGATTGACGGGGTTTCAAGCGGCCATAACCGTATCACGGATTTCCGTAAAAGCAACCGTTCGCATGTAACTCGTAAAATGCACACAACAAAGGTTTTCATAAAGCAATATGTGTTAATTTTTTGCCTAATCCGCTACGGTAAAACGTATACGACACGAAAATACGAGTTGAAAGACATATTCTGGCGCAGAAAACTATACAAATGTGATTGTGTCCTATGACGCACATGTATGTGACGCCCTTCCATCCTTCCATACGTGTGTCAACTGACAATATTTTGGAGGGCTTTGCACAAAATCGTGCTCTATACACTATTTAGTACATACTACTGTACTGTACATACGACAGGTTGGGTGGTGGCTGCGACGATGGTGGCGATGGTGACGCTAGCGGCGGCTCCGGCTTCCACCCCTGCCTCTACCTCGGTTTCCACCCCTGCTGCCACCCCTGCTGCCACCCCTGCTGCCACCCCTGCTGCCACCCCTGCTGCCACCCCTGCTGCCACCCCTGCTTCCACCCCTGCTGCCACCCCTGCTGCCACCCCTGCGTCTGCCCCTGGTGGTGGCTGGGCCAGCTCGAAGAAACTAAAAATAGGGTAAGTTGTGGTAAGTGCGGCCGGATTTTGATTAGGTGCAGTTTAAAAGCATGCTATTTCCTCAGTAATTAGCAAGTGAGAGAAAAAAGTAATGAACAATATACCGTACCTTATATACGTTATTGGCTTTCAAATTGGCCTATTACATAACATTCATCTATTATTATGTGGGTGCTCCTAAAAATAATCAAAATATGCACGTGGTGCAGGTGCAGCACTTGCCCCGCGATATGGGGTAAGTACGTTTGTGGAATTCTCTCACAGTAATAAACATTGCTCGGGTTGCATAGGAATCGTACCACAAAGACACTAACTTCCTCCGTCAGTCTATATAAATTTTTCCGAATTTTAAAAAATCCAAGAAGTTTTTCCAGGACGTAGCTATACTTTTATTCTCTGCTCCGCAACAGGCTGGCCAACAGTACTGGCATTATCTGGTTAAAATGCATTTATGTGGAGTGTTTTCACACCAGTGCAGTGTTCGAAATTAGCATGTCGCCAGTAGCGGAATATCCATTGGTGACCACAAAAAAATGTCTCGTCGCCTCTTTTGGCGACCGCTAGCTTTATTCCTACAATATTGCATTTCGATCCATATAGGCATATCCGTATTAATTGGGCACGCACTTTCCCCCGACGATGTCCCCCTTTTAAAAACCATCCTGCAAAAGATACTTACGATAGATACTCGTACATAGTCGCCGGAAAAGTTAAAACACCAACATGGCCATATTATTTTTGTCTATGTTACGAAAGTAAGATTATCGTGCTACTTTTATCAGAGTGGGCAAAGGTCGTCGTGAACGTTTACCTGATTTTTGATAGCTCCTGCCACCTTGTGCTTCATAATAATTAGAAGCAATTCCTCACTTGCCCCATTGTCGCACTTACCCCAACTTACCCTACATTATTTTATAGCCTAATGTCATTAGTAAGCATATGAAAACTAATGTGGAACAGCAGCTAGGACTTCGCGAAGTTTATATTCAAGGGTATTAATATTGTCTTTGTGTCAGGTTTGTACACCTTGTTTTTCCCAACCCCACAGAAAAAAACCGTCACAAGGGTGATTCCATTGCTGATCTGTTTCTATTGATTCCTGATCACATACAGGCACACAAATCATACACCATTACCAAAGGCAGTGCATCTGTCACAGAAAATGCAAGAGGAAATAATAAACTGTAACAACATGCAATAAATCACACTTCATTAACTCAAAATTTTGCATAATCAGAAACACAATCATAACCTGAATTATCCTAAAACCTAAAGAAAGGATTTTTAGGCTCTAAAAAACCTTCAAGTAGGTAGGCATTTAGGCCCTGAAAACAGTCAAAATAAGCTCTTAAATAGGCAGTAAAAATCAAGCAGGTTCTCATTTATTTCGATTCCTATGCAACATTAAAAGGTGAAAATATATGAAAATAGGCGCTAATAGGCGCTAATATGCCATTTAGGTCCCAACCCCCAAAATATGCAATTTTATGTTCTACAAGTATAAAACTATGATATTTGAGGTCCTTGTGTTATGAAACGGATAGTTTGGTTCCGGTACTCTGCCTACAGAATAAAAATGAGGTAAAAACCTAGAAATCCGTTCTCTAAATGTAACTAATGCTGCATAATATTTTGTGGTGTGTTTGCACCATTGGTTGGCCTGTGTTGTAAGTGTATACGCTTGAATAAAACTTAATTATAGAATGGCATTTACAGTTTGCTGTCTGGCGCAATTATTTCAAGAGCACATCATGCTATTCATGCACATACGTATATGAATAAATGAGGTAGGGGGAGGTGTGGTGGCCGTGATGGTAACGTCACGGCTTGCTGTGTGAAAGGCCCCAGGTTCGATCCCCGCCTGGGGAACTTTCCTTTCACCTGCGTCGGGAGGGTCTCTGACCTGCACCAAGGAGGTGTCTGGCAACCTAACCTCCTGGGGGACAGCACATGACCCATTTGTAGACATTGCACCTGCACCTATGTTCCCTCCCCAAAAAGTCCCTATCCTTACCCCATGTCCTTTCGTCCTTGCACCGGAGTTGGAAGATATAGAAAATCGAACAAAAAGAAATGGTGGTGTCCCACTCCCCTATAGGGCTTAGGCCCACAACGGGGTACATTAAAAAAAAAAAAAAAAGAATAAATGAGGTACCGTATAGCAGTAGGTAATTTTATGTAGTGTTATAAATGGTTATAATTTTGAAAAAAAAATATCAACGTTATTTTTAAGCTGATGCATACTGACCATAGGGTCGAGGGGATCCACGACAGGATGCACCTCCAGGACAACGATATTAGTCCATAGATCCATTATGCATCTCTCAACTACAGTGAATACACGGCGCTCCGCACCTCGTGTTACAACGGCTATCATTTTCCCGTCCTCTCCTGCATCTCTCAGTTCCAACGATGCCTTGAAAAATGAGAATACAGCAGAATAAGATTATTCAAGGTAAATCATATAGATACCAGAGTTAAAACACTGTAAGGTAGCTCAGAATGATGCATACAAAATTAGCTTACTTAGATCATTCTGTCTTTTGGTCTTTGCAGCATGATGACACATGGTGTAGGAAATATTTTGGGAGATACGTGCAGTATTAATTTAAACTACGTACACCATCATAAGGTTTATAGAACAGTTTCCGAGGCAATGAAAGTGCCATTGACTTTTTATTATTTGACTTTATTATTGACTTTATTATTATTGACTTTATTATAAAAAAATAATAGTGTCATATTGACTGTATCTGTAATCAAGAGCTCTTGCCCATGCTAACTATTTTTATTTTCGAATAATTAAATCAACCTCGATAATCGACCCCGAGTTGGTGTGATTTGCAGAGGAAGATTGTCTTTACAACATATAAATATTTAGAACATTTTAATGGGGTTGTTTGAGTGATGTAGTAACAAAAACTGCACTTACTGCGAGAAGCAATGACAAAGTGTAGGGTTTTGTATGTCCTCGTGTAACAGATTCTCCACTCAACCTCTCGGATGGACATGTACGGCATGAGACAGAGCTTAAGTGTAGCTTTCATTTGGTATGCATTGCATATTTTTAGTCCCAATAGACGCTACACAGGCACGGCGCAAAGAGAGTCACAATTACCATAATGCGCCACGCTAATTCGTATTCCCGCCTCCCTTTTGCCAGTCGTCACGTGATCCCCCCCCTTGGAGATGTTGGGCCCACTTTTCAGAGGGAGAGGGAGCGTCTACCTGGTCTACCTAGTATACATTGTTTATCCTTATTTAAAAAATAGCGGGTGGTCGAAGATCTCTTTAATTGGAGTAAATAATGCTGCCATCTATCGGCTGAAGTGATAATTTCCCGGATTGTATCGACAAAAATGCTACTAAAATCGACTTATCATTTTCATTTTACTGTGGGTCAAAAGCTGGTCAAAAGTGACCCAACTGAATACTGAATATTCCAGCAGGCCCAGTCAGTTAGCATGGAATGTGACTTCTTGGTGCTAGCTTGGGTGCTAGTGTTCCACTTTTTTCATGCACTTCCCTCTGCCAGTCTTGGAATCATTTTTACAGAGCACCAAAGAAACTGGGTGTATAGATTACTATTCGGTTGCAATGCACATTACTCCCCACCAAAAAACACAAACTGATCAGCTATTGACAATTTGGAATATAGGACCATGTCTGCATCAATAAACCCAACAACTGGAGAGGGGTAACAGCCAACATGCTATATACATATATATATATATATAGATATGAAGTGTCACATTTCCCACCTGCCTCTCCACCATTGTTTGTTCTTGGAGGCGGTTGGCACTGACTAGAGACCATAATGACCCGGCATAAGCAGTGCAAAATGTGGCTATTGCTGATCAACAATCAGTTACATTAATAATTTATTCTATATTATTGAAGGTGGGGGTTGGGGGACAATCAGCAGAAAGATTGAACATTGAGCTGACTTCTCACTCCTCTTTTATAGTCGAAGCAAGGGGGTAACAATTTCGTGGAACAGGTGCTGTACAGGGTCCCGCTGGAACCAGCTTGGAACCGGTCTGGAACCGGCCTGGAACCGGGTGGAACAGCACCTTTTTGGGGAGTTGTTACCCCCTTGAGTCGAAGCTGAAACTACCAATGGAATTCTTCCATGCTGGCATCACAGGCAGAGTGAACCGCATCCAGTTTACTTGATGCTGTCTAAATGACTCCCTTTGACCCTTGTCCAACCCAACCCCCATTCGTGACCCTCAACTCCCACTACCCGGATACCTACCTCGCCGTTACTTATAGCTAGTATGATAGCTGCATCTCCTCCAGCATCGGCAGCGCCTGACATCTCTCTATAATCTGGCAACCGAGAAGGAACAATCACCGCACCGCACCGATCCTGACTTGTATGCGAACCGATGCGAACACTATTAGAATGTCGATGCGACAGTGTTGCCAATGCAAAATAGATGTCATTGACCTCAGCAGAAAACTGAAATGCTTGGTTTTATCGGCACCTAAAGAGAAAAATTCCAGGTACCGTATTCAAACCATACTATTTAAATTATGACATCTCTTAAAATATATTAATAAAACTTCTGCAGATCAATCACTTACGTCATGTTCGTCTCTGATTGGCTCTCTGACCGGTATACACCATCAGGCTCTAAAACTGGGTATGCGCATGCGCGACTGCAGCAAATAATCACGTTTTGTTCCGCCACATTAATTTTGGAGGTGTATTGCATAGGGCAAGTTTCTGGCAAGTTTCAACTATGTACAAGAATACTGCAAGAATACCTCAACACCCAAGTTGTTAAAAATTCATAAAAAATTAACAGTAAAGAAACAAATTTGAAAAATTTCAAGTCACGTCAAGTCATAGTCGCTTCCTCTGCTGTCACTACATGTCACGAAGTTTAAGTCTACCAGCAACACCGTATATTTTTAAATGCCATGCACATGAAAATTGTATAAAATCTCGTTACCATGTCAATATTTCACTGCACAGTGCGGAGAATTTATTTTGTGAAGTGACACCCAGCACTGGTCTTCTCTGGAGGACAGCGGTATAGTTACTTCCGGTATGAACACAATCTTGGTGCATCATAGTGACATACCTACGGTAGTAGTCCCCAAACTCACTAGATGCATCAGAAAGGCCTAACTACACCTTGTCAGCTGCAACGCATGCCACGAACGATTCAGGGATTCATAGTGGTGTTGACAGATTATTTGTATATGGAATAGAATCCTCTCTCATAGTAATATTCTCTTCTCCTGGGAGTTTAAAAATAGAAGATCAGTTTGTTACAGTGAACTATATGGTGGCACTGTCTGGTTTTTCATTGAAACTACATTTCCTCAGTTTCCTTAACAAATAGTGCAGGATACTTGCCCAGAACTTAGTGGTCCACTATGAGTCTGCTGGTAAGACAAAACCCCACAGTCAGTATAACAATGCACTTGAGGGGTTTTGAAGAGTCCGCCTGTGGAGAATAATATTCACACTCTGTTCACTGATATGAATTTCTTGTGTTGAAATCAAATGAAAGACACATCTGCGTGAGTTTATTTAGATTTAATCATGTCAAGAAGGTATATTTTTCTTTCATTTCACGAAATGGTAACGTATCTGTGGTAGACATACTGATGAACTTCCTTGTATCCTACTGCCCGAGAAAAAAAAAAAAAACTGCCCGAGATCATTTTTGTACTTACGAGCCAAATATTGCCATTTGCTGTT
>KZ539209.1:0-16393 GCA_000934665.2 Catajapyx aquilonaris | reverse complement strand
CCCCCCCCCCCCCCCCATGCCGCTTAAATTTGCATTTTTTTTTGTCGAGTTCTCTCCTTCATTTCATTAATTTTATACAAAAATTTATATTTTCAACTCTTTCAACTTAAGGCCGTCCCTAGGCTTTTCTGCCTAGTGGCAAAGCCAGCACCGGGAACCCCCCAGCAAAATATTTTAAATTTTCAAATGATTTCGCCTTTATTTCCTATTATTGTAGCCTATTTGAAAAATATTTATTGCAACTTGCGGCCGCCTATTCTGATAATGGTAAATCCGGCGCTGCTTCAAGTCGCGTAATTATTTATTATTGGGAGGCGAAGTGGTGCTGCGGTAACGTACGCGCCCACGGATGTTAAGGTCCCGGGTTCGATCCCAACCCGGGGACACCCCCTTCATCTCGTGCAGAGTTCATTGGGTCACCTCTGGCTTCGTCTCGGGTGGTATTTCCTACAGACTAAACCACCCGGGGGAGTTCACTAAAAATGGCCACATTAAGACATTGCACTGCACCTTGCACATCCCCTCCTGTCATCCTGCCCGTGGGCCCGGGCGTTACGTATAAAGGCTCCAATGTACACGACAAAAATAAATAAAGGTCCGTGCTACATACCTCTGATGAGGTCAGCCCTACCCCGGATTATTATTATTGTTATTATTATTAATTATTTATTTTTTATTTTTCGTTTACTTTTTTTTGTATGCCTAAATTTGCCGCCCCTTGAAATCTGCCGCCCTAGGCAACTGCCTAGGTTCCCTTGCCGTAAATCCGGCGCTGATCACGGCATTGTCTCTAATGTCTCATGATGGGGTGGCAAGCGATGGCCAGGTCATACAGCCATCTCAATCGCGACCGATACATGAGAATCCTCAGGTTGACTGGTCAGGCGTGCAAATGTATCCTGTTATTTCCTGAAGTGGCAAAACAGCTAACAAATACTACCAGTGAAAAGGTTCTGTACGTTGCATTGGCAGATAATCGCACGCCTTGGTTCGTTACCGCGTGTTCTGTTGCGCTACGATGCAAATATAAGCAGATACCGGTACGGCAAGGTGACCAATGGATTCCTCACACTTTTCTTCGCTAGAGCATCTCTATACTGCCCTTATAACCAATCAGAATTCGCAGAGTTATTACGCAGTGTATAACACGGTGCAGAAATGCGTGTCCTCAAAACCTTGGTTCGTTACAGTGTTTGTTCTCTCTCCTCTGGCGCTATCGAATGAAACATACGTGTCGGATTTGTGGCAAATTGTAGTCCTCTCTATACCTGGAACTCGATAGAAAAAACAGAATCCACAAAGGTTTTCCACAAGCATGGCAAATAGCAATGAAAGTTTCTTGGAAAGATTGTTAAAAATCGTCCGAACCTCGGTTCGTTGCCGCAAAAATGCCCATGGCACAGCAGGCAGTCAGGATGGGGTGGTTTCCAGGTGTAAAATAGAAGTGCAGTCCGTGAAAGGAGTAGGCCTATCTTTCGACACCAGACCAAGAAATTAGCCTGACAGAGGTGCTGCCTAGGGGAGTGCGAGTTATTGCATCAGGGGGAGGCAGTACCTCTGTTGGAGGCTGATTTCTTGGTATAGTGTGGTAAGATACTCCTTGAACCAACTGTACATATTTTTCAAGACTCATTTGCACTAGGACTAGGTCATAGCTTGGTCATAGTATGTAACAGGTAGTCAGAAGGGGTTGAAGCAAAGTCCTTAATCTGTTTCACCTTTCACTAGCACAATATATTTATTCCACATCGGTATACTTTCTGAGTAGCCTACATCCATCACTTCCTGTATATGCGGCGTTTCTTATACTAGCTGTTGTGGAACTTGCTTCATCACTTCGTCAATAAATTTGACCATCCCTGATGTTTCAACTTTTTCCATAACAACCCTGCAATATTATAAAGGCACGAATATGAAATTTAATATTCAGTCAGACTTAAAATGTGCCCATCCGTGATATCTCGGTATCAACATCAGCACTGTCGCGGGCCTTCTACTGGACTCCCCTCGTCCGCCTTTTTACTGGAGTGAGGACAGGGCCCTATGACATTGTACCAACAGTAGGACTTGGGGAGTGGGACAGAGTTGGAGGAATGGTTGAAGGAGGAGAGTCCACTTCTGAGTCTGTCTCGCTTCCCATAACACCAAAAAGTGCTTCCATCTGAATGTAAAACACAAGTGTTACGTTACGAAAAATAATAATTAGGTAGTGTAGTGCTTGGCCTGTTTGGTCCAGATTTTGGGTGTGTTCCCCTCTTTCGGAGGCCTGTGGGGGTCGAGGGAGGGGAGGGGAGAATGAGAAGAAGGGTGGCTTGTTTTAGGAGAGGGGGACCCTTCTGGAATTTGTGTGCAGCAGGGTGGGGGGAAGGCACAAGGCAGACAGGCAGTTCGAGCTGAGCCTTACTGTAAGACGGTGGAGGCAACTCGGAAATAGAGAGAAAGTGATTAGCAAGCCCCTGTGACATTATTTCACCTGGTCCCCCACCCCAACCACCACCCCCGATTCCTACCCATCAACCTGTACGCGCCAGAGAGCACTACAGTAGTCTAATAAGAACTGCAATACAATTTCTGGTCATTGTTGCCATGAAAACCAATGTCATGAGTTAGTATTTCTTGTATTTCCCAAAGTGTGTCTGTACCATACTGTACAAAGTGACTTCCAACCAAAATTATTGCTTATATAATGGTGCAAGGATTCACATGATATTGTTGCCTGTGACTAGACCCCTGCGCCCAAAGCTCTGTACCATATGTTCCAACGATTCTTCCGGATGACCAACGAGAACAGCCTGACCGACAAGTTCCTGTCCGACCACCGGTACATGTAAGTTACATGCAGTTTCTGAGTCACCTGAAGGCCATCCGTGTAGCCGAGATCAAGAGAGATGCCAAAACACTGGCAGACAAGTTCTCACAATTCCCAAACTATCGGCCATGTTCAGTGGCGGATCCAGTTGCACTATTCTATGGGTTCTTTTCCATTTTGCGGTCGCGACCCCATTTTGGGTCGCGCCCACACATTGTATGCTGCCAGAAAAGACATGTCTTGCCTGTCTTACCCGTCCTGCTTTTATTTATTCACGAAATTGTGTCAAAATAGTAAACTACGTTCTATTCAACCCACTTTTGCAGATAGTGATGTTAAATCTATGTTGTAAAAAAGACTTCCTAAACTCGCTGTAAATGTGGCGGTCAGAAAATAATTTGATGATGTTGATGATGATAAAAGTAAGTTCTGTTTTTTTACATGTAATTTTCTCTGTGAAAGCCTGACCTTGTTGGAATCCACTCTGAGAGTGGGAACCTAGTTACGTATATGTATATTCGTTAAAGAGAGAAAATGACGTGGCATCTATTATGTCCAATTATATCACTTAATATATGTTTTAAACATTTGCGAGAGAAAAAAAATTATCCGCAATTTTGGTGGTGACTCCAGCCATAAAATACTCCACATGATGCCTGGAAGGCGGGAAAAAAATTAAATCGCTTTTGGCTCAAAGCGCACAATTCCTTCAAAAATGTGCACTATTTTGAGGGCACACCAAAATGATTGACACTTTATTCTTTGCCACAAATGCAGGGTTCATGCAGAAGGTAGGCGCACATTATCGAGAGAATCATCCTGGATACGAATGCACTGGCGCCACTGATGGTATGGTCCAGCATCTTTAGGCCCTTCAGGAACCACTTTTTGGTGGTTCGGCGAACCCACTCCCGGACAACTGCGCGCAGTTCAACAATGTCCTCCAAGAGAGGTTTTCATGGATACGGGTAGTACGAACCAGGGTCCCCTACATGGTTGCCTCCACGTAGTCCTTATGGGGCGTCCATATTGGAGCTAGATTGCATGCTGGAGGATAGGAAATTGGCAAGCGTCAAAAAAAAAAAAAAATCAAGGCATTTTTTCACTGCATGCAGATCCCATCTGATTTAGCTCCAATATGCCGAAGAGACAATACCCTGTCTAGGTGGGGGAGGCACTCATGGAGGTGACCCTGGTACGAACCACAGATTACGACTACCCTCTAGATGGGAAACTCAAT
The DNA here is from genome assembly GCA_000934665.2 of Catajapyx aquilonaris. Taxonomy (NCBI): domain Eukaryota; kingdom Metazoa; phylum Arthropoda; class Diplura; order Dicellurata; family Japygidae; genus Catajapyx; species Catajapyx aquilonaris. The sequence goes on along the minus strand of KZ539209.1, from coordinate 12,344 downwards.
ACTAAAAATTCGTCCCCGCTTTGCTGGTGGCGCCGCTATCGGTTTACTCTCCGAACTAAATCGTGATACGGTACCGTATCCGTGGCTACAGAAAGGGGGGACGGGGGTGGGGGCTGCTGGGGGTTTGGAATACTTTGGCCACGGCCTTACCCCGTGACCTTGGAGGTCACTTCGAGGTGCTGCAGGTCACTTTCATGTCCGGTCCACGTTGTAGGCTTGAGAAATTGCTAAAAATGACACTTGGAAGGAATAAATTGCACAAAAACTGCATAGATATTGTTTAATAATTTCTTTCTGTTATGGTACTGAATCGTTACACATGATGTGACATATAATTATTGCAAATGGTGTGACAAATGGAAACAATGTACTGATGGAAATCTCATGTTAATATCATAAATAACTTACAATAAAATACTAGAAAAATAGTAAAAGAACATAACTTAAAATATTTCTTCATTATGCAGTGTTTATGAGCTATATTAGCATCGCCTCCTAATGACAGGAATCAACAAGCAACTTTATATTAACGCAAGCCAATGAAATATTATTCAAATTCCTGCGAATTCCTAGCAGATATGGAACAGGGGGTCATTTATACAGACCTGAGGATATTGGACCTGGTCCACTACCAAGCTACTAAATGCCAACAAGGATATAATGTCTGTACTATCAGGTTACATTGTTTGTAGTTATGTTTAGCACTGCATCGAGCAACCTAATAGTGGACCTGGCTGAACATCCTTGGTACTGTGTAAGTGACCCCATAAAGTAACTCCTTGAAATCCATACCTAACGTGATCATCTGGTACACCTCTTTTAGCTTTGCAGTAATGATTCCGAAGGCAGAGATGAACTCCCTGTGCCTCTGTCTGCGCAGATCATCACATTGCAGCATCTGGATGTCCCATCGCCTTGTGACCGCCTCAAGTGCAGACACACACTTCAGGTAATCATCTTCCTTCGTTTGATACTGAGCAATCACGCCCAGGTTTGGATGCATGCTCTTCAGCTCCTCCTCAATGTTTGTAACCTGGTTGCTGATATGGGTTTCATCCACTTCATCTAGCCTTTCTGGTTCCAACTATCAGGAAGCAATGGACAGTTGTAAGCACTTCTACACTGATAGAATTACTCTCCTTAAAATAAGAGCATGCTCCTTGAACTTGTATTAATGGTTATAATGCAACTTAATAATACTGCATGCAGTTGCACAACTTGATGTGGTTGGTACCCCACCCGAAATGTAGCTGACCAATTGAACTGTAGGAGATGTAATCTGTCATGCTGACTCTTCAGGTCATTGCCAGCATAAGGTTTCATTGTGACGGCCACAGGAAACAACTGGCTATACAAACAAACAAGAAGCACTTCCAACCTTTGCTTACAAGTTGACCCCTCTCAACAGATGACCACAAATAAAATGAGTTCACCTCTTCCAATGGTGTCTCCTGTCCTGTTTCCAAATTGTGCACCGTCAGTTGTTTTAACTGCTTCTTCCGGGAATCGATCCCAGTTTTAATCTCACTCACTTTCTTTGTCAGTTCCGACTTCTTTGCCTCCAGGTCAATGGATTCCTTCTTTGATTCATTCTCCATGCCAGCCAGCTCCTCCTTACCCTGATTCAGCTCTGCAAGACGAGCTTGGTACTCCTCTATTTCACTGCGATAAACCTCCATTTTGGCTAACAACTCTTGTCCTTCAGAATCCAATTCCTTTCTCTTCTCACTCATGTGCTGGAGTTGGAGGGCTGCCTCGGACACATCCACCTCCAGGCTGTTGATCTTCTCCTGGCTCTTCGCTGCATTCCTCTTGGAAGTCTTGATCGCTACCGTTAGGCTTGTAAAGGCCCCGGTCACCTTCTCCACTTTACTTGTGACAGTCTTAAGCGTATTCTCCACTGGCTTCATGTGGTTCTTAGTGATATCTTGGATCTTGTTGGTCAAACGGGTGACTTCTTCCTGGATCTTTTCAGTCTTCCCTGATGCCTTCTCATATGCTGGAAGCACCAAAGGTCTTGTGTAAAAAAAAGGCACAGTGATTGATGGAACAGTCCATGATTAGTGAAGCAACTTCCAAAAAGCAATTCTTTTCTCTTAAAGCTGTCCACACACCTAGCTGTTACATATTTATTCAATAGCTACACAATCTCCTTATTAATGGTAATGAACACATTTTAATGAAGCCGAGGGAGAGTGTAGAAAGAGGCAGAAACCCATTGCGCTAAAATCCTCTTATTTCAGACCCCCGAGATTCATCGCAGTAGGGTTTTACTGCATTTATGTCCATATTAAAAATTCAAACTCAACACTCACCAGATTTTGTCTTCTTAACTTCAGCCACCATCTGGGCGACCTTCCTTTCGTCAGGCTTGGTTTCCTTAACCCTCTTCTCCTGCTCCTTCATTGCTCCCGCAGCCTTTTTTCTTGATCTCCAGTTACCTGTGCCTCCATTCTGGACCTTTGTACTTTTCTCCTCAGAGTCTGTGCCTCCCTCTCCATCCGAGACACCTCCTCTTCCAGCAGGGCCTCGTGATCCCTCAGAGCCCATACCTTCCCCATAAGCTCATCTACTTGTTTCTGCAGGCAGTGACTCTCACCTGGAGATGCTGCACCCTGGCTTGACACCACAGAATGGCCCATCAGTCCCCTGCTTGGCCAGCCTCCACCACCACTCATAGTTCCGGATGTCTCAATTAACTCCCCCTTGAGGGTGACCACCCTGTAACGGACTTGACCATAAGCTATGCGCATGGCCTGGGTCAGGTCATCGGCAACCAATGTGTCACGTAGACGAAAGTAAAAGGCAGGTCGGATAGTCTCATTTTCCACACGCACCAGGTCAAACAAGCGAGGTACATTCTCAGGGCTGAAAGTATAATAAAAATCCAACACTTATTAAATGCCACATTCAAGGACGGCACAAATGGTATGTGGTGCCACATTGACAAAGTGTAATTCAACTCACGGCCTGAATTTTGCTTTGTACAGTGCCCGAATGTGCTACTGTGTTTCCAGAGGGACGAATGATGCTTTTCCCTGATTGTTCTTCTTCAGAAACTCAATGCACTTCTGAGCAGTATTCACTGTGTCTACAACAATGTCGTCCAGGAAAGGACAAGCAGTAGCGACTGCCACATCATACTTCGGCTCTATAGCACCCAAGTCACCCTAAGGAATGAATACACTGGCATTACATGCGAATATTTATACAGTACATGTTAGCTATCAGGTCAAATTCTCCAATATGTTTATAAATGTAGTAGCCTGAGGGTCACAGATCTGCTCTACTTGACCATAACAAGGTCAGGTTTATGACCTTATAACAATGTTTTGTCCCCTCTATTGGCCCACATCCTAGTCATGCATTCCAGAGAAAGGCAGCCCATTTTAAAAAAGGGCACAGAGGCTGCATACATCCAAAATGTATTATGTAAGAGGGCCTCATGCGGGAAGCTTCATTCACTCCCCAATCGTCCGTAGATTCCTGGAAGATTCCCTTCTTGCTTCTGCTCCAGCAATTCTGAGAGCATCCTGCCCCTGCTCTGCATACTCTGCTGTGCAGACCTCACCTCCCCAATGGCCGCTTGCTTTCTCTGGAGTTCTGCCTCAGCTGCGGCAACATCCTCTGCTACCTTTTTCAAATCAGCCCCACCCTTCTTCATATTGACTTCCAGCTCCGGAATCCTCGCTTCCATCTCCACCACTTTAGCATTGAGGCTGGCAAATTTGTTTCCTGCCTCAGTCAGGTTGTGCTTCAGCTCCTCCAGCCTGTCCTTTGCAGATTTCTCTGGGCTCAGATACAACTGCAACTCTGACTGGGCCAGGTCAAACTAGGGAATAACACGATACAGAAAGTCAACAATCATTAGGACATTTGTGTTGGAGCATAGATATCAGCAATTTGATATGTGTCCATCTTCCTGAGCTTATAGCTGTACCTGTTCACATGGATTAAATTCTACACATGTCAAACTAAAATGTTAATGCATGGAAAAATACAAAATAATGTACTATCTAATCTACATACCACACATTTAGTGTCATTCCTGTCTTTTTGAAGTACCAGCAGCCTGTTTTCCTGCACCTCCTTCTGGTCTTGCAAGTCTTTGGTCTCTTGTCTCAGACCTAGGATAGCAACCTGGTAGTCCTTTTGTGCCTTCTGCTGGTCAATTATTAGAGTCAACTCCTTCCTACCAGTCAAGATTTCAATCTCATCTGCATTGCATTTAGAAACTTTCTGCAGCACTTCCAGCTATCAAAGCAAAAGTACAAACTGGAATTAATATCCTTTCACTTACAAGTATTACAGTAGAACCCCGATTATCCAACTCTTCGGTTCATCTGACCCCTCCACCTTCACAAATAAATATATTATTCTCACCAAACCCTGTAATGTGGGCTACTATGCATTTGTTTCTTATTGCTTTAGTTAAATGGTAAATACAGTACAGTAGAGTGTGCAATCTGTACATGTAAAAGATAAATACTTCTCTGTTTTTTAGAAGTCAGTAACAGTGTACATTATGTCCGGATTTTTTTTTTGTGCTTTATTAAGGTTTTCCTTGCTCCTCGGATTACCCGACCTTTCTTTGTGCTCCGACCATGCCTGGTCCCATGGGTGACGGATAATGGGGGTTCTATTGTACAAGTATTACAAGTGTTACAAGTATGCAAATCCCCCCCCCCCCCTTTTTTTTGTTCAAGCCCTGAAACTGTTCTATTAGCCTCTTTCCAATATTTGAAGCAGCGATAACCAGAAGTTGCTAAGTCCATTTTTGGCGATTTTAAGATAAGGGCAAATTCTAGGCCTCTATATCAGGCATACGTTCATAGAAAAATGTTTTATCCCAGCCAGATGATTACAAGTCCCCTTTTCAGACCGGGATACTCTTAGCACTGCAGAGAAAATTCGTGCCAGATGTTGAAAAGTCCAAAAAGGGCCTTCATAAAAAATGTATTTAGAATTATTGTCATCACATTCAGGCCTAATAAAGGGACTAAAATTAATTTAGGAGATATTATTTCCCTGCATTTTCTCATGTTAGTGTTTTAAAAATTAACACAAAATTTCTGCAAGCCAGAAGTTGTTAAAGTCCAAGACGGAAATTTTTTTTTCTCCTGCAGTGTGGGCACTAGATACTCCATATTTATATTATATTAACTTACAATCGTAGTGATATCACATAAAAATTACCGAGACTGTAATGTCAAAGAAAGGTATGTCAAACATTACGTGAAACTTTCAAACTGCTCTCCTGAAAAATGGGGAAAATGGACTTAACAACTTCTGATTCTCACTGCTTCAATTGAGCTAAATTTTATAAGAAGAATTCGAAACAGCCTGAGATAGTAAGAGGTTTGCAGAAGCCTCATTGGCCATAATGGGTCATCCACAAAGTGCATCACACTGACCTTTTTCTTCTCTGCCTCCAGCAAACTGTGTTGATTTTTCTTGCACTGCTCATTACGATGTTTCATATCCTCTGTAATCTTAAAACACTCTTTGTCCAGTTTGTTGAAGGTAGCATGCAGTTGGTCCTTCTGCCGAGTGCGGCTTCCACACTCCCTACAAATTAAAGCCAGTTAGACAATGTTTTCCTTTTTTGGACATCAACCAAGCCCACAGAAGCAATTATACTTACTTTGCTGCAGCCGCCATGGCCTCATGGCAGTCATGTTTTTCAACTTCTCTTGCACCTCTGCCAGTTTTTGCCCCACTTCTTCTGCATCTTTCTCAATTTTCACAAGTTTGGGAGTACGTTTGTTACTGTTAAAAAACATCAAGTAATTACTCCTAAATAACTTCCACTTGCAACAAACGTATTATTAAATTGCCCTTCATAATTTATTATCTGCACATAATTTACACCTTATGGATCTTTTTAAGAGGCGCTCCTCATCAATGACAACTATTATATTCGGCTTTTGTTACTGTTAAAGAACATCAAGTAATTAGTACTCCTAAACAACAACTGTCACTTGCAACAATGTATTATTAAATTGCACTTCATAATTTATTATCTGCACATCATTTACACCTTATGGATCTTTGTAAGAGGTGCTCATCACTGACAATTACATTCGGCGCACAAGGAGGTTAATAATTTACTTCAGTTTAGCTACATGCTGGCTTTGCAAAACTTATTGAGTGAAATCTCATGTTTGAAAATATGTAGTCCCAATAAATCCTAATAAATTAAGAGTAACCATCCCACGAAATCTGGCCAGCTTGTTCTCCAGTTCAAGGTAGGCAAATGCCTTAGCTCTCTCTGCCTGGAGTACGTGCGTCTCTTGGCCCAGGATCTTTAGCTTCTGCATCTGTTCATTGCGGATGTTGCTTAGTATTTCCACTATTCCTGTAATATATTCCACTATGGGTTCTTTCAAACGATTTGACCCAACTATGTCCTCTAGGTACTCCAACATGCCAGTTTCATGCTCATTGACAGATTTTGCTTTCATCAGAGCAATTTGCTCAACCTCTCCCTAGACAAGAAAGCATATTAAATTAGTCATTATAATTATCTTCAAATATGTGTGAAATACAAACTACAAGAAGTACACACCTGCAAAATGAGGAATCGATTGTGATCCAGCCATCCAGGTCAATTCCATGCTGCCTAAGCAAAGCAGCCACATCCTTGAACATGTTTCGCATACCGTTGATCTCATAATAAGATGAGTTGTCACGGCAAGCAGTCCTTGAAATCCGAAGTTCTGACCCTGGAATCGGCTCAAACTTGTCACCAGGCTGTAAAAGAACCGTCAACCATATGTGACACTATATAATAATTATTCAATGCAAAATAAGGTACAAACCAAGTCACGAATCTGTTGAAAGAATACAGACACGCTACAACTGTTCAGGTTGTTGAAATTTTCTGAACTGTGGATCAGGGCACTGCCAACCCTCCCGCATTGGGTGGGGGACTCCCGCATTTACGTGTTCTCCCCCGCCGCCCCTCACGCAGGGTTATTTCCCCCGCCGTATAGAGATTATCGTTAAATTATTATATTTAGTACTAGTAGGCCTACTACCTCACTCATCCCCATGTCACTTCCCCCCTAGTTGTATGGATACGGTAGTTTAATTTCTGTGTCTCCACCAGGCTGGGAATTTGGCGCTGGCCGCGCTACATCGTTCGCTATCCGCCATCTTTTTCAAGGTGTACTCAAGTGGTAAGTCTGCGGAAGAAAGATCCAGCCAATCGCGACAGACTACCCGCTACCTACCACAGCGTCCACAGGAGTTGCACCTTGAACAAGATGGCGTCTTAGCGAACGATGGGACACAGAATCCCCCTCTCAGATGCCCAATCCCCCTCATTATGTCATTACCTCCGCCTCATTTTTTGGGGGTAGGGTTGGCAGCTCCACAGACACCTTCTTACAGCGGATCTTTTGCGCACGGTAACCAAACACAAACAGCATGGCATCTATCACATTGCTCTTTCCACTTCCATTTGGGCCCACAATTGCTGTGAAACTCTATAAGCATACAAATTAAGGATAAGCACAACATCCTAATAATGGTTACAATGCAATGCAAAGAATTACACACCTTACCAAATGGGCCAAGAGTCTTGACCCCAGCATAACTCTTGAAATTGTGTAGCTGAATTTGGGTTATGACAAGCCGGGGAGTGTCTGAATCAAATGTGAGCGCCGGTTTTGGAGGGGGTACGACCCATGTGTGCGACATACATTTGACCTATTCGGATTCCGCCGTCCTCATCCCGTTCCACTACCACGTACATCACTCTCCGCAATGACGGACTCAGACAGAGCAGCAGGAGAGCTCTCGTCTTGCTTCTGCGCTTTGCGCTTACGGCCCATCTTCCAGCTATCCGCCTCTGTGCAGTCACAGTTACCTAAACCGGTAATGTTAAACAACATATTTTAATAAAAGGCAACAAAAAATCCTAAAAATAATCAGTGGAACAAAAACCGTCCTTGCCCATATTTATGAAATTCCAATAAAATCATAATTATTTAATGGTGCAGTGTTATTTTGATGTCCTTTATTATGTAGAAGATGGCCTTTATGCTCTTAACTAAGCAGCATTCAGAAGGTTATAGGCTCCTCCAGAGAGCAATACAAAAATGATCCCCAACATATTACCAGTATAGCGAGCACAGCAGGCTAAGGAAATTCCACAGGGGCTTAGAAAGCCAAATGGCAGAAACTACTCTCTCCAACCCTGGTCAGTCCGAAAGAAAGGCTCGAAAAGCCCCTTTCCATTCCAATGGCCATCACACCACCAGAAAACTGTTCTAATCCATTTTTAAAGATGTCAGCAACAAAAAATTATGATGCACATAAATCGCAAGCAATGAAATTCTGACATACCTAGGTAACAGCTTACATTTCAGTGCAATTTGATGAGTCTCTGCACTGGCACTGTCGCACAATGCTTAGCCCAAATTGTTACATGCAGCCTCTAGCCTACTACTGGGGATTATAACATTCACCCATCTAGAATTGAGTCTAACTCCAGTAAAATCTGTCCATAACGAACCCATAAATAGTGTAGCGGAAACTTGTCAATATTATGGATCTCTTTCCGAAAACGAGCATAGGACATGCAATATATTTTTTGATGGATATATAGCAGAAACCTGTCCATTATGGAAAATTCTTTAGATCCCATGCAATTCCGTTATGTGTTTCACCTCCGGACTACCAGCAGCTATACCTACACACTAGGACACAAACTAATCAGGTGTCACTATAGTTGAGGTAACCTAACGGGCATTTGTGATGACAGGATTCGAACTAGGCCTACCAAGCCCTGTGCGTCCGTGAGGTTGCCAACCACCTGGTGCAGGTACCACAACCAAATATTATATACGTGTAGCGCGTATATAATATTTGTCACAACCACGCACTTTTCGATCAATCCTACTCCACAACGTTCGATTCCTGAGCCCCAACCAGGCAGATGGAACCGGATGGAACACCTCCCCTCGCCCGGACACCTGCGGACACCGCTACAAAAAGACAAGTGTTTCGACATCCACAAGGCGAAGCACCGGCCCTACATCGCACCTGACAGTCTTGCCGATGTTGTGAGGATAGGGACCGCTGGCTGTACCTCAAACGAACAAACGAACCACGTACCGAACGAATGTTCCTGTTCCTTGCACCTGACCAGGGAAGGAAGGGTAGCGCCTGGCCAATTATCGCGCAGCAGTATGTGACGTCACATCTATGTGACGTCACGTCTATGTGACGCATAGATGTGACGTCACGTCTATGTGACGCATAGATGTGACGTCACATACTGCTGCGCGATAATTGGCCAGGCGTTACCTTCTGAATGCTGCTAATTGAAGTGCTTAGTTAAGAGCATAAAGGCCATCTTCTACATAATAAAGGACATCAAAATAACACTGCACCATTAAATAATTATGATTTTATTGGAATTGCATAAATATGGGCAAGGACGGTTTTCTGCTCCACTGATTATTTTTAGGATTTTTTGTTGCCTTTTATTAAAATATGTTTTTTAACATTACAGGTTTAGGTAACTGTGACTGCACAGAGGCGGATAGCTGGAAGATGGGTCGTAAGCGCAAAGCGCAGAAGCAAGACGAGAGCTACAATGGTAGTGCGTGATGCCACTCTTGTTGCTCTGTCTGAGTCCATCATATTGCGGAGAGTGATGTGGTAGTGGAACGGGATGAAGACGGCGGAAATCCGAATTGGGGAAATGTATGTCGCACCCCCTCCAAAACCGGCGCTCACATTTGATTCAGGCACTCCCCGGCTTGTCATAACCCAAATTCAGCTACACAATTTCAAGAGTTATGCTGGGGTCAAGATACTTGGCCCATTTTGTAAGGTATGTAATTCTTTGCATTGCATTGTAACCATTATTAGGATGTTGTGCTTATCCTTAATTTGTATGCTTATAGAGTTTTACAGCAATTGTGGGCCCAAATGGAAGTGGAAAGAGCAATGTGATAGATGCCATGCTGTTTGTGTTTGGTTACCGTGCGCAAAAGATCCGCTCTAAGAAGGTGTCTGTCCCAGAGCTGCCGACCCTACCCCCAAAAAATGAGGCGGAGGTAATGACATAATGAGGGGGATTGGGCATCTGAGAGGGGGATTCTGTGTCCCATCGTTCGCTAAGACGCCATCTTGTTCAAGGTGCAACTCCCAACTCCTGTGGTAGGTAGCGGGTAGTCTGTCGCGATTGGCTGGATCTCTCTTCCGCAGACTTACCACTTGAGTACACCTTGAAAAAGATGGCGGATAGCGAACGATGTAGCGCGGCCAGCGCCAAATTCCCAGACTGGTGGAGACAGAGAAATTAAACTACCGTATCCATACAACTAGGGTGGAAGTGACATGGGGCTGAGTGAGGTACTAAATATAATAATTTAGCGATAATCTCTACGGCGGGGGAAATAACCCTGCGTGAGGGGCGGCGGGGGAGAACACGTAAATGCGGGAGGGACCGGTTGGCAGAGTCCTGATCCACAGTTCAGAAAATTTCAACAACCTGAACAGTTGCAGCGTATCTGTATTCTTTCAGCAGATTCGTGACTTGGTTTGTACCTTATTTTGCATTGAATAATTATTAGTGTCACACATGGTTGACGGTTATTTTATTTACAGCCTGGTGACAAGTTTGAGCTGATACCAGGTTTTTATATTATTTTATGACAGAACTGGTCTTTCCTTTATGAAATATAAAATATTAGATATTAAAAATTGGGGTTTCGAGATATTAATTTTAGAAATGTGCATGTTGTTGCATACTTAAACAAAAATTACCCCTGTGAAAAAAAATCCTTTCGACTGAATAGAAAATAATATATACCGAATTTTGATATCCTTTTATAATCGAACTCATGCTACTTTGTTATACAAAAAACGATTAAATTTTCAAAATTGCTTCTTCCAGAAAATATTTATTTTAAGTGTCCATATTGTAGGACAATGACGAAAGTTGTTAGTTTACAAAAATTTATATCTCACGTATAAAAAATATATACTGGGATTTGACACTACTTAATTTTATAACATGTCCGTCCTTGTAAAATAAAAAATAAATAAAAAATATTTAAAACGGCTTTTTTGAGAAAATAATTTTTGAAACATGCATGTTTTCGCTTGTTGCCATATTTCCACCTCGCACATCTCAGCTACACGCGGAGCTAACAAAGGTTTTATTTCATAACCTTTAGGGGGTCACCGAGTATATCACAAAATATCATCAGCACAACCGTCACGTTTACCATAACGGCGTAATAAATTGCGAAATATGTGCATTTTGACCAAAATATGCAAGATTGGAGATTTTTTTGCAGGTGACTGTACCATTAAATAAGGTAAATTTATGCATTACATAGCAGTAGTGTGTTATTCCAAAAGCACGAGTTTAAAATATCATGTTGGTTTTCATACCAGTTCCCGAAATATACTCATTGAAAGCAATGGAAAAAGTGCACCTTCCAGTGAAGGTTATTTTGGTACCCCTTAAAAGAAATATTAATATCTCGATAACTAAATTTAATCTCGTATAACCGATTGCTCCATAAGAGTTCAATTGGATGTGGGCTTCACATATATTTTTAAAAAAACGACGACTATGACCTGACACCTTTTTTCACTCACTGGCTGATCTGAAATGGAACCACCCTAAAGTAACATTAAACCGCGGACGTAAGGCATACCAAATGCCACAAATCGTTCCAGCAGTTTTGCACTGTTGAGGTAATCTCAATATTATTGCCAGCCTTTTCCTCTTCTATATACTACAACTTTAACATCTCGCCTTAGAATCATCATCTTTATAAACCTCAATAATGAGGAAGCCTATTGTTGTGCTGAAAACTCCTGCCAAACAACTTGCGGTAGCAGCAGCACAAAGGAACAAGTATGATGCTCACCATGGATGATGTGGTGCCTGTAAAGCTCAGTCGAAGAATCGACGTACAATCAAGACGAATTTGATGCATCTGATGAAATTTGATTTCAGAACAGGCTTTGGCATGATAAGCAGTTGTCTGCCGAACCAAATGGATTGATCAGAGGTGTCTTCCGAGACTTATCCAATAAAGCATCCTCCGGGAAGAAATGGATGTTGCGTCAATCACATCTCGCTTGACGGGGTTTTTGCTGCAGGTGGCCAAGTGATTGCGCTTGTCAGGGCTTCACAGACATGTGGCGACCCTACCTTACTGCTCTGACCGTGGTCATAGAAAGTAAGGTCTGGTCACTCCCACCCACCCCCTGCCGGGGCGTTTTGCAGGGGGTGCTCACCTGAGAACGCCATGAGACATTTCAGAGCCCAGGTAAGGGGTCGTCCATAAACCACGTGACCGTTTTGG
>JYFJ02004750.1:0-65407 GCA_000934665.2 Catajapyx aquilonaris | reverse complement strand
TCAACTCATGGTTGGGACTACCTGACACTATAGTTGTTTCATTTCTATCACCCCTGGAACATAGCCAGGACGGAAACTTTTGGCGCCTACCTCGTACAATCATTCTTTGAACAATGCCTAAAATGATCGCTAATTCAAAATAAACCTGCACTTCCTGTTATATACTGTAAAATAATGGCAAAAGTTCATTGTAATCATCATTTTAATGCATTTTTTTCCTTGGGGTCCAAAAAGACCCCACGGCATGGTTCCAGGGTTAATAATATCAAGAGTGATAATATTATGAGTGCATGGAAGAGCTGAAAGTTCTGCTTTATTTCAGAGCGGACTGTGTTACTGGCCTGTGGTCCAGACCTTCAACTTCACTTTTGTCCCTGAACGCAACAGAGCTACATTTGTGGCCATGTTCAGCTTCATCTGGGCAACATACTTGTCGTACATGAAGCAGAGGGAAGTCAAGCACAAAAGCTCCATCTCAGAATCGCCTATACGCACACAAAAATAATAGCTCGTGAAGGATGGTTTTATCACTGTTGAGATTTCAGAAAAATTATTTATTCCAATATTTATTCGTGTAAATAAAAATTTTAGTTTCTACATAATTGTAGCCACGTTATTTTACACCGTTCTCCTTAGCAGGTAGAAATAGATGATTTGAAGCACTATATAATTGCGGCCGGTCTCTTTTCTGCAATGGAGGGAGAGAAAACATACGTGCCATGTGTAAAACGTATGGAATGCAACAGGTGTAGCTTTATGCCTTATTCTACATTTATAGCATTGTCAGGCAGTGAAAAGAGCATGTAAAAAAATTGCTTCGTTGTAATCATTGTTGTAATCGTACAATGACCCTTTGCGTGTAATTTCGGACTCGCCCGAGCAGCAGGCTGCCATTTGGACACGCCAAACATGGCGCCCTGCAGGTGTGCAAAACATGTGCGTCTGCTAGGGGTTTATTTCGTTGTGAAAATACAAGCCATTCCTTTGTACGGGCAGGGTGGACAGTCTTAACCAGCGGGGTCGAGAAGTGCAATACGAACTGGACATACAGAATGACGCTGAAGGCGATTAGTGGTACTTGGGCGAATGGGAAGTTTGACCACATGCGTGTCATTTATCGGACCTACTTAGAAGGCGGCTGCAAGGACAAGACGACATGGGCACCGCCTGAGGGTGTCCAAGTGCAGAAGTGTCAAGGAGGTATGTCGGAAGGTCCAAGAAGCACGTACACTTTGGTCCAGGTTGGCAAAGATGGGATAAGCAAGTATCTGCCTGATTTTAGGCATCCTTCAGAGTGTGACCACGCATATGCTTTCGTGGACAAAAACAGAGTCAGGCATGCTTCCAACACTGGAGTCATCGAATCCAAAACATCAGATAATGGCTCGCAGGGAGAACCGCCGCCAGATCAAGATTGTGGTGCTCGGTGGAATCCTTGTGGGCTGCAGATGCTGTCAGATGGAATTTACCGCCACCTTTTTCCTGATGGCTCACATGAGTCTGCATGTGATACTGAGTTAATCAAGACCGAGCTACAAACTCATGGATTGTGGGGCCGACCACGTACTGCTGCGCCTCAAATACAGTTTACCCTCCCAAAACTGCAAGGAACAGACTTGGATTCACATTTCAGATCAATTGCCATGTCCCAGTCAGAGCCGTATGTGCAGCTAATTAACCTACTGATTTCAAGTGAACCTCTGCCAGTGCCTTCAGAGTGGGTTTTGACTGCTGGGTGGATGAAATATGCACCTGGTGATCCCCCAAAACCAGTTCCATATCCAGAAGAAGACTGCTTTGTACTTGACGTGGAAGTGATACAGAACAATAATGTAGCAAAAGTGCCCACCCTTGCAGCTGCCCTGTCGCCTTCTGCCTGGTACTTGTGGTGCAGTCAGGACCTGGTATCCAAGAATATTGATCCAGGCCAAAGTCGGAGGAACATTAGTGACCTCATTCCCTTGGAAACTGTTGCAGGGAAGGTGAAGTCCAAAGGAGACTGGAAGCCAAAAGTGGTCATTGCTCACAACGCAGCATTTGATCGGTCATATGTCAAGGAACAATATTTGGTTAGGGGCACCAAGTTGAGATTTGTGGATACAATGTCTATGCATATGGCTGTCAGTGGGGTCACTAGCTTCCAGCGGAACCTGCTGATGGCAGCAAAGGCTCAAAATAATGGAGCTGAGGAGGCAGAAGAAGATGGTGAGATTGAAGTCAGCAGTAACAATGGTGGTGGAAAGTTGGAGAGGTGGCAGCCGCTTACATCACTCAGCAACCTCAGTGATGTCCATCAGGTTTGTGCAATTATCTCGGGGTGTTACAATGTAAGTTGCATCCATGTCAGAGCATTTTAGCCTTAAAAATATTACAGTTGCAGACTTCATAGATTACACAGTATGTGCAAGTGTATTGACGGAACAATTTTTATTGTAATTAACCCACATCTTTCAACATTGGCAGCTGTACTGTGGAGGTCCCCCACTGGACAAGGCCCCTCGGGATGTGTTCATATCTGGCACTTTAGGAGATGTTCGAGCCATGTTCCAAGACCTGTGCAACTACTGTGCTTCAGATGTTTTGGCAACCTACAAAGTTTCTGCCAAGCTCTTCCCACTGTTCCAGGAGCACTTCCCACATCCAGTCACCTTTGCTGGATTTCTGGAAATGGGAAACTCATACCTGCCAGTCAACTCCAACTGGGACCGATACATCAGAGATGCTGAGGACACCTACAATGATCTACAGCAGGAATTGAAGTTGTCTCTCATGCAGCAGGCCGATGAAGCATGCGCTCTGTTGCATGATGATAGGTATAAAGATGACCTTTTTTTGCATGACCTCGATTGGTCAGTTAAGGATGTGCGCTGGAAGAAAACTCCACAAAAGAAACAGGCAAATGAGGATAAAATTCAACAACTGTACGACAGTCGATCTATGTTGCACAAGAAGATGCCGCATATGTGTGGCTATCCAAAGTGGTATTGTGACCTTTGCCCTTTACCTCACAAGATCGATGAAGAGGCAGAAGACTTAGCAGGCCCTTCTCTGATATCATCCTCAATGCAGCTAGTTCCAAAGCTGCTGCGTTTGACATGGAATGGCCACCCACTACATTATCATCCTGTATACAGGTGGGGGTATCTCGTTCCAACTCTTGATACAGATGGCAATATAATTCCCCCACTATGGCAGCACTGGATTGAGAAGCTACCAACCTTGGTGAAAGACGCACTAGATGATGAGAAAGTTATCAGCATGCTAGAGGAGTTGAAACTGAAGGCACATTTGATGGTTGAAGACAAGCAAGAGTACATACGCATGCTGAGACAAGTAATGAAGAAGCGTAAGTCAGAACGGATGCCCAAAAGAAAAGAGTATGGACCACATGTTGATAAGCATGTTCCAAATGGGTTCGAGTTTTGGTGCCTTCCTCACAAAGATGGCCCTGGACATCCTGTTGGAAACCCTCTTTCTAAGG
Source organism: Catajapyx aquilonaris (assembly GCA_000934665.2). Lineage (NCBI taxonomy): Eukaryota > Metazoa > Arthropoda > Diplura > Dicellurata > Japygidae > Catajapyx > Catajapyx aquilonaris. The sequence continues at coordinate 61,926 of JYFJ02004750.1, read as the reverse complement.
ACTTTTTGCACAAAGTGGAAGATGGAACAATTCAAACTGCTGGGGTTGGACCTGCCGCTGGTCGCATCTTGAAGGGTAGCCAAACTGTGTGGTATTGGCGCAACAATCGTGATCGAATTATGGGCCAACAAGTAGTGTACCTTGAGCGCAATCAGTTGCCATCATGGGTTGCCAATGATGCGCAATGTGATGATTCATTTGACTACGGTGCCATAGTACCACAAGTTGTCCCAGCAGGGACGTTAACCCGCAGGGCAGTTGAGCCAACTTGGCTCACTGCATCAAATGCATCTGAACATAGACTTGGATCAGAATTAAAAGCCATGGTTCAGGCACCACCTGGATGCCATTTGGTAGGTGCTGATGTTGATTCTCAAGAGTTGTGGATAGCATCCCTGCTGGGTGACTGTGAGTTTATGCAGGAGCATGGATGTACTGCACTAGGATGGATGACAGTACAAGGCAAGAAAGAGGATGGTAGTGATATGCACAGCTGGACTGCCAAAGAGGCTGGTGTGTCACGGCATCAGGCCAAAGTTCTCAACTATGGTCGTATTTATGGTGCTGGTAAATCCTATGCAACTCAACTTTTGATGCAATTCAACCTGAGCCTGACTGCAGAGGAAGCAAAGAAGAAGGCAGAACACACCTACCGGGTTACCAAAGGTGAACGGAAAGGACGTAGTGTGTGGAAGGGTGGTACTGAATCACACATGTTCAATCGCCTGGAAAAAATAGCATGTGCCAAAATACCCTGCACACCATTTCTAGGTGCAAGAATAAGTCGAGCATTGCAGCCTAGTGTGGTAGGTAATAAGTTCATGACTAGTCGAGTCAATTGGGTTGTACAAAGCTCAGCTGTTGACTACCTCCACCTGATGCTTGTTTGCATGAAGTGGCTTATTGAATCGTATGGAATAGAATCCAGGTTCTGCCTCAGTTTGCATGATGAAGTGCGTTACTTAGTACGCAACAGTGATCGGTATCGGGCTGCCCTAGCCTTGCAGGTGACCAACCTCATGACTCGTGCCTTCTGCGTAAACAGCGTGGGAATGAGAGATTTGCCACAGTCGATTGCATTCTTCAGTGCAGTTGATATTGACAAGGTGATGCGCAAAGAAGTCAACTTGGATTGCAAGTCACCATCTAATCCTCATGGACTGGAAAAAGGATACAACATCCAACCTGGAGTAGCCCTGGACATTTATGAGCTGCTCAACATAACAAATGGGTCCCTGCAAAAGCCCAAAGCGATGCAGAAGTCATGAGGTAAGAGATTTGCAGCATTTGAGAAAGGTGGTGTATCATTTGTTTGCTTTCCTAATATCACCGTATGCTGACAATTGAAAAATAGTGGTGGCATCATAACCTCTTTGTTATTAGACCTGTAGTAAGACTAAATCAGATGATTGAATATCACCCTGCCATTGATGGTCCCATTTGTTTTCTAAGTTTATTATTCGTTGCATTATTAGAATGTGATACCTTGATATTATTGCATGTCAATATTATTATTGTTGTTGTGTTGCACCACCCTGTATGTTAATTACCCGTGTGGATTTACTTGCACCTATTGCACATGAACACCAACATCCATTCTCCATTATTCTTCTCAATTCCCGAGATTCATGGCAGTTCCCAAATTAATTCCATTCATAATGGTCTTATCAATTCAGTTCACTTCCCAGTTACATTAATGTCTATCATCGAACTTGCTAGGTCAAAAGCTGAATTCCGTGAAGCCTCTTTTCATGCATGAGAAGAAAAGGAAACTGGCGAGAAAACTGATTTCGCTCGCATGATTTCGCAATTTTTTTTAAATAATTTTAAAATGTCCCCTCTGCATTTCGTTTGCTACTGTCAATTTTTTTCGCAATTTTAATTTTTCCAGCGATTTTGAGAAGGTCGTAAAATTACGACGTATGATTTGTCAAAATGAATACAGTAATTTTCCATTTTCCTCTCTAATTGCATTTCAGATTGATTTTTGCATCGACCAGATGGCAGTCGCTCGTGTGAGCACGTGCTGCCACCTGTTGAGCGATATCGTAAGGGTGCGGTGCCATGGTAACCTCAGTGGTGCTCTGGAGGACTGTTTACAACATATTTTTTTGTAGAGATTAGTGATCTTGACGCGAGTAGTGCATCGGCGGAACAAGTTTGAATTTTGTGGGGGCTTGGCAGGAGCACAGGAGGGCATCCGGCCATGGAAGCGACCCCACCTCAACCTAGAACAACGCCTCCACCCCATCCCCGAAGGAGCCTTGAGGACTTGCACCATCTGCTGCGAGAACACCTTCAAGATGTGGGTAGTACTGCAGTAGTAGTAGTAGTAGTAGTAGTAGTAGTAGTAGTAGTAGCAGCTCTTGGTAGTAGTAGCAAGGTAGTAGTAACAATCAATAATACAGTGAAACCTGTAATGGGCCCTGGAAAGAGTGGCCCTGGATATTGTGAATATTGTTCAATAACAAATACAATATTATTGGGTCGCAGCAAAGTTTTTCAATTAATTGCAGTTTTACTAATGACATGTTAATGAGTTCAATTTTTGAAAGGTTACGCATTCTTGCATTTTAAATTTATCTATTTTTAAATACAGTAGAACCATCATTATCTGTTGGCAAGGTGGGAACACAAAAATTGTCAGATAATAATCCGAGGAGCAAAGAAAACTTTAATGGAACATGACAAAAAAAAATTAAAACATTAAAATAATAATGTAATGGTTTTCTAAGAAATAGTAAAGTATTTATCTTTTATAGACACACTAAGACAAAACGAAACAAATGGGTAGTACATTACAGTATATTTCCTGCATTCGATGAGAAAAATATAGCCTATACAGGGTGGATCCACTAACTCTGGCAAAAATCACAGGGTGGGTAGAGGCCCCATAGGCAAGTATTTTGAGCTTCGGTACCCATGTCCGGAAATGCCCCTACCCTGTGATTTTTGCCAGAGTTAGTGGATCCACCCTGTATATATTTCCGGAAGCAGACTAAACCGAGGAGTCAGATAATCTGAGTTCTACTATAACGAAAACTTCATTTGATACTTCTCCATTAACCCCTTCGGCCCCAGATCGGCCCGAACCACACAGTTTTTGGCTTACGCGTACTCCGAAGATACGGACAAGATATTTTGCAAATAATAACAGCTATACTTACGAGATCTGGGAAAACCCTATGAATGTGTCTGGAACCATTTTACTCGTCTAGAAGTCCCTAAATTAATTTCCAAAAAACGGCTATAATAACTCGAAATTGGACTACTGCCGCCCAACTTTTAGGCTGATTTAATTATGAAATGCGTGAAAATATGCGGAATAACAACCTTGAGAACCATGCCAGACGAATTTGCTGAAATCGTCGTACTTTGCGAGAAATAAATTAATATTTATTTGCGGCTTTCTAGCACTTAGGAAAACTCCTAAATGAGTATGAGATGAATTTTCTGAAATCGTCGTACTTCATGAGAAACAAATAAATTTGAGAGTTTTCCGAAGTTTTCCGAAGGGCCAGAAAGCCGCAAATAAGTATTAATTTATTTCTCGCAAAGTACGACGATTTCAGCAAATTCGTCTGGCATGGTTCTCAAGGTTGTTATTCCGCATATTTTCACGCATTTCATAATTAAATCAGCCTAAAAGTTGGGCGGCAGTAGTCCAATTTCGAGTTATTATAGCCCTTTTTTGGAAATTAATTTAGGGACTTCTAGACAAGTAAAATGGTTCCAGACACATTCATAGGGTTTTCCCAGATCTCGTAAGTATAGCTGTTATTAATTGCCAAATATCTTGTCCGTATCTTCGGAGTACGCGTAAGCCAAAAACTGTGTGGTTCGGGCCGATCTGGGGCCGAAGGGGTTAACCACATGCCAGAAGTTGATTGTTTGTGGATTGCCACCCCTTTGTTTTAATAATGCAGTATGTATTCACCTTAGCTAATTTTTTGTTGTACTTTCAGGATGACATGCAGGCCCACATCCGAGAAGTCGTGGATGAAATTTTGCAGTCCGGGGGAAGTGATGTTATGCCCACAGAGGATGAAATTCTGGAGGGGCTAAGAAAAAAGGGAGTTTTGGATACACTCCTGCAGAACATGACGGGTGAAGCTCAAGATACACCCAAGGTGGAGCAAGTAGACAGGAGTCCTCGTTGTGTAGTTCTGAGGGTGGAGTTAAAAAATGGTAAGGCATTCCTGGATCACCTGGTAGAGGAAGTTCCATCAACGCCAGAACTACCTCGCGCATACATGACTGCTCATCTCCACTTCAGGGGTCAAAGATTCAGTTCTAAACCTGTTCCATGTGTCTGTGATCCTGTCTTCTCCGCAAAATTTGAATTCACATTGAATTCCAAGTACTTGTTGTCAGTATCGGAACGAATACATCTAGTAATTGCAAGAAGGACAAGTGTTAACGGCAGAGAGCAGAGTCATCTGGTGGCATCACATTGGCTGGAGTGGCGTGGTGTCCTATTGTCTGCAGAAGGACTCCATAACTTCACTGTTCAGCTCATGGGAGTTGGAGTTGAAAGTAGTGTGCCAGTTGGGCTATTAGGTGTGTCCCTAAGAATCGTTCCTGCTTCTGTGCAACCTGTGAGGGAGGAAGCACTCCAAGCTCAGTTGAGACTTGAACGTGGGCGTAAATCTGAACGGGAGCGATTGTTTTTAGTTTATGCAAAGCGGTGGTGGGCAGATTTCCTGGATGAACACCCAGCTCATTCATCTCGACTGGTTAAAATCTTTGGGACTGATGAATCTGGGCAGTCACGCCCCATTTGTTCATTTGCTCGGAAGCTGAATCCTGGACGAACCCTATACACACACCTAGATGCTTTAAGAATGGTTTCCTTGATGCCAACGCTTAATTGGCAAATTCCATCCAATATGACTGGCAGGACCTCTGAGAAGTCAAGGGACAACCACTGGACTAATCAGCACTCAGCAGAGGCCATGCATCAAAGTTATGTGGAGCGGTGGACAAATCAGCATGTATTATTAGTCTTAAAGAGAGGATCAATTCCAGACAAAGCCAACCTCCTCTGTGGATTGCTTCAAGGATTTGGCATGGATGCTTATGTGTGCATTGGGACACTTGCCAGGCATCTTGACACTCCATATTTTTGGGTTGTGGCCCTCAATGAGAGTAAGAAACCATCATTCTTTGATGCAGTATCCGGACGACGTATGCCTCTGGCCATGATGGCTACCGTTGGATGTACTTATAATGGACACAGCCTCTTTGCAAACAGGCAGCCATCAGATGCAGTGAGCTGCTGCAAGTGGAATTTCTATAATCATGCAGATTGGACAGCCCTGCCAGAGATGTCCATCAGAAGCGTGCTCCTCCCTCCTGTCCCTCCCTTAGTAGGAAGCACTCTAAACCCAGAATCAGTTGCTGTTGGCATGGAAAAGGAGATTATGCAAATGATTGCCAGGCGTAGAGCAGAGGTGATGGGGCTGGACACCCACTGGTGCAGTGATATGCAGCATCTTTTGGGGCCTGTCCTGAGAAGTTTTGAACTGGAGGTTTGTGGTGATTTACTTGCCGAATCCAGAGATGAGGTGATGGATGCCTTAGTACGCAGTGTCCCGGATGGCTTCCAGTTCAGAGGATGTCCAATGCAGGTCTGCACCTTGGAACCCATCAATGCATTTGTGCAACTCATGCAGTATGTAGTTATATTTTTAATGAATAATGAACATTGTTAAACTTCTGTTACAATGAGCCAATTATTGTTATCCATTACAGGGATTCTGTCTGCCAAGGTGTGATACATTGCCGAGGTGACCCTTTGGTGATGGCACTTCGTGTCACCATCCACCCCTTCCCAGAGGTCGTAAACAGTGTGTGGGTCATGGTTGCTTGCAAGTTCAAGCCAGGGGTATGACTCCAGCCAAGCAATAACTTGACAACCCTTTTTCTGGATAGGTAAGGTGGCAATGTCGTTTGGGGTAGAGAACCCAGAATACTTGTGGCAGCTGAGTGTTGCTTTATGTCACTCAGGTATGAGAGAAGAATGTGGTATACATTACATTGCATGTTTCATATTAGAGCCCAGATCTGATAAGAATTATAGTAAATTCTCATTTCTACTCATTCCTGTGCCCTCACATTCAAATGTGGCAATGTATTGCATACATATACTGAACACTGGAGAGTCAATTAATGGGATTTCGAATGTGTACATGGTTCCACAATAAACATACAGATGAATTTGCAGGAGTGATCATTTATTATAGAATACTCGCTTTGCGAGGCGGTGGGGCTCCGCAATATCTCAAATGTTGCTCGTAAGGTAAGCTGTCCGGGATGACTTCGAGCTGTCATAACTTTTGACCTTGCATCGCTCAGCTGAAACTGTTTACATTTGGTGAATAACTTACCTGTCTCTATTATTGTGCCACGTTTCATTCAGCAAATCCATTTGCACATTCGTGAAGTTCCCTTGTCAGGTTTGCAAATTGCATATAAAATTAATGATTGTCTGGTTCCACATTAACGTATTCCTTCAGTGGGTAGTACGATGTGTGTAATCCAGTAATGCACCCACATTGAATTCATTATTGTCAGTTTTATTTAATATTATGCAACTCTAATGTTGCCTGTCATGTGTCATTTTCACAAAGGTTTACATACAGGGTGATCCAACTCTGTGGCACCAACAGTTATTGGAAAAATCAACAAGCTGCTTGTTTATAAGCAGGTCGTTGCTAAGAGATCAATAAGAGTTACTTTCTGGAGAATCGGGAATAGCACCTGCTGATATTAGGTCCAATGCCCATGTAACAATATTAATGAGGGAAAAAAGGGTCATCCGTGGGAACCAGGCCTGTTCTGGTGTTCGCTGGAGGGTTTCACATGAGGTCACTAGCTGCCAAACCACAGGCCCAATCCGTCGGAACTGGACAGACTCGGGTGTGTCAATAAATAGGCCTTCTGGTCTGTTCATTGTTGGCCGCAGTTGGCAAAACTGAGACAGGTCAACAGGCAGCGTTGTTTAGTTACCAGCAAATAAAATATTATTGTTACATGGCCATTGGACCTAATATCAGCAGGTGCTATTCCCGATTCTCCAGAAAGAGCCAGAAAGCATCTCTTAGCAACGACTTGCTTATAAACAAGCCGCTTGCGCGATTTTTTCAATAACTACTGGTGCCATAGAGTTGGATCACCCTGTATTAATAGTAAAAAAATCCCCATGCCTTCTGGTACCAATTGGAGTTTGACAAACTTCAAATTTATGATTTCCAAACCTGATTTCACAGTTGGGGAGCTAAATATTTAAGTAAACAACAACTACAGATCATGCAATATTATTATTAATAATATCCTGGCTGAAAATATATTATTGTGATTAGTGAGAAATTATTTTTGTTTGTCCTTCCGATACAGGTGTGAATCCATTCATGAAACATGTGGTATGCAGTTGTGACAGGCAGAACCCTTCAGGATGTCAGAAGAGTGACGTCCTATTTATTTACAACTGGATAGCATCCATCAGCCAACATCTACCAAACAGTATGAACACTACAAGACACTTGCTCTCCAAGCCCACCTCAACCAAAGTTGTCGTCTTACAAGTCTGGTGCTCGAGCGTCATGATGTCATCGAGTATTATTTATTGATGCAACCCTTGGAATTATGATTGGAACTGAAGTATACTATTTTGTGTATTAAATTTTCAAGTGAAAGAGATTTTTCCATTTTTCCTGGGCTTGAAATGGCCACAGAAAATGCTTGGAACCTTCCAGAATTTACGTACATTTCATTTATAATGAAATTAGTCACAGCCCATAATGTTATCCTTATGAGACTTCCCCATTACCAATCACTTGCAGGTCTCTCACCTGCTACATTTTTCTCCAGGTTTCAACACTAATAGGGGTTACTGGAGACCACCCTTGACCTGGGGAGGAAGAGGTATTTGCATCATATGGGTGTGCATCAGCTTGAATTGCCTGACACATAAAGGCAAGTGCATGTGCATCTGCATGCTCTGTAGCAACAACTAACTACCGGTATATTGCAATTTCCTCAGAGCCCTTCTTGGCATAAGTTGATGTAAGTATGTTTCATGTGCCACCAGTACCGGTATCCAATTGTTACTGATTGGCTGCATAAACTCGCTGATGGTGGTGATGTTCAAGCTACATACAAGCCTGGCATTGCTGTGGGGCCAGCAAATAATTTGCTGCAATATGTTAGTGAGTAGAACTAGATGCTGGGTAAGCAGCAAGACAATGACTGTTACAGTGTTATGGTTTGATATATTGGCCCAATTGTCAGGAGTGCCCATGAGGTTTTCCCCATGGCTCGCAGATTTTTGCACATTGTTACAGTGGCACGTCTGCCTCTGCAATGTGCATTTTTCTGCCGTGTCATTCCCTGAACATGCACCCATAAAAAAAAGTCAAGCTTCGACATCGAATTTTCGCCAAAAAAGAAAATTAGGGAAAAAGTACGAGCTGCAGTTTCGCAGGACATCAGCATATGGCGCCGTCTGTTACGAAGCGGTTTCATTGCGAAGCTCCAGCCGCATTCGGTTGGCCTTTCTGCATCTGCTGAACAGTCATGGCCGCCTCACGGTTTTTACTCCTTTGCAGGCATCCGTGAATCAGCGCTTAACTTTTCTACTGCCCAATTGTACGAGAACATTAGTGTCGGTTTTGTAGAGACTGGCACCGACTTGGATTGATAAAGCGCGTGGTGTTGTTGTGTGTGGGTCAGAACTGTTCCGAGTGGAGTAGGGGCTGTGGATGTGAGCGATGGCCGGTTGGCGCATGGGTCCTCGCTGAGACCGGTTTCGTTTTGGAGCGGTCTTCTCGTGGACTGGATCTCTGGAGGCGACAGCTCGACGCGCCGGACTTGTCTGGGTAAGGCTTGCCTAGGTGGGCGCCACACAGTCGGACCCACCAGCTGCCTGGTTTGGACGTAACGGAACCAGGCTTGGTCTGGTGCGGCGAGTCTTTATGGGGTGACACAAGGCAATTATTTTTGATGGTTGTAATGCTGGCCTGCAGGACGCACGTGGCGGGGTTTAACGTGAACCTAGACGTGCTGCGGCCAGAGAAGGGTACTGACGTCCCAATGACAACAATTGCTTTCAACATTGGACAAGTATGCACACATTATTAGGATGACAGTACCCTTTGGTTGCAGGATTGCAATTTTGTGAGGTCAGAATATTCAGCAGACTGAAAGTAGCTGCACAATGCAACTAACTGCAACCTGCATAGTCTGTAATTATCTGTCAGAAGGGAGTTTTTTTAGGTTATTATTCAGCATTGTATGTTGTCATTAAATTACAATTTGTTCAAAGGATTTGAACTCTCAGACTTTGTGTGCATCAAGTAAATGTGGTTGGCACAGTAGCTAATAATAATTTAATGGCTGTGTTCTTTTAGGGCATCTTTTATAGACTTACTTATGTTTCTGATAGATTTTGACTAATGCTCATGTCAGATTAGGGTAATTTAGCCTATGAAGGCCCTCTACCCAACTCATCATCCATTCCCCCTACTCTTTATTCACAATGGTACAAACCGAATGAAACAAAATGTCACAGGAAGTCAGGTTTACAATGTGAGTCCTAGGTCCTATTACAAACAGTGTGGAACGATTTATATACCAATGTGAGTTATTCCCTAATAACATCCAAGTAAATAAGAACATATCTAGTTTAAAATCAGCATTGATATGCGTATGGGTCTACTGAATCTGTTTACTCTAGCAACAAATGTAACTTATCTAAATGCGCAAGACAAACCAAGGCAAGAGAGCCATGTCAGTGAAGCAAGATTACTACCTGTTTAACTCTGCTAAGACCCTATCCACTGCTAAACAGAATGAATTTAAGTCCAGCTGGAGATCCGTCGTGACAGCGATCCTGGAGCACTGCCAGCCAAGGCCCCTGGAGACCACTGCTCTCCTAAATGGACTCTTGACCCACAGCACCTCCGGGATAGTGCAATGCAACACCACATGGGCTGCATCCAGTCATCCCTGGCCATATGGACATCTAGCTACCTCCTTGCTCCCCACTCTCCATCTGAAGCGATCCGGGCTACATGCTCATGCATGTGCCGAACCTGTTCTTCACTCCTGGGAGGAAGGTGTGGTACCACTTGCCCCTGGCTGCATCCCACTTCGTCTGCCAGCTCATCAAGGACTGTAGTTGAGAACATCTGACCATGGCTGCTTCAGTCGCCAGCAGGAAGGCCCAGCCCACCGCCAGATTTGCTGCCCGTCTCGCCTTGCTGTCGGCCCACTTGTTCCCAGGTACCCCAACATGCACCTTAACCCAGCAAAGTGATACTGCCGCCGGAATGTTCTGTGGAACCCCCATGTCCTGGGCGCCACCATCGAGTAAGTTCTGCAGCTGGCCACTGTCTGTAGTTCCAACATGGAATTGGATGCTATCCACGCCTTTCTATCCCGATAAGGTGCATTGACGCCAATGCCTTTATGGCCCTCCCCATCATGTGCAGCTCCACTTCGTAGATCCCTGGTGTTGGCAGGAACGAGATACATTTCACGAACAACTCCTCGCCCCTCCCACTGATGCTCACCATGGCCCCACCAATTTTGCAGCCCCTCTTTATGGACCCATCGGAGAAGATCAGTACACCCCCCCCTGGTCGGAGACTTGGTCCACACCCCGATGTCCAGCTGCTCCTGGCAGGGGGGAACTATACTGATGTCCCCTCGGCCTCCTGCACCTGGAAGCCTAGTGGGCTTCATATCTGGTCCAAGCCTGGAAGTCTGGAGGCGTGCAATCAGCTAACACATTCAGCAGAGCATTGGGAGTCATCCTGTATGTTCTCGTAGTTGCCAGGAGAACCTGAAGGTTGGACTGGATGGGCCTTTGGTGGCTTGTCCCCACATCTCTGATCCGAACAGCAACATTGGCAGAATGGCTTCCCACAACACCAGGTGCCTCCTATTGAGCCCTGCCACTCTCCAAATCCTAGCTGCCAGCCCCCGTACCTTGTCTGTCACTATGCCAGCAAGACCCAGGTCAAGTGGGGATCTAGATGGAGGCCCAGGACTCTGACAGTCCTGCCCAAAGTCACCCGCTCCCCCTGGAAGGTCACCACCAGTTCCCTGACTGCCAGATGGTAGGGGAGGAAGAGCCCCTCTGACTCTGGAGTTGTAGTGCAGCCCTGCCCCCCGGACCCCACTCCCCCAGCGTCAGCTCTAGCTGCGTCCATGTCCTCTCGATCTTCCTTGGAGACCCTTGATAGATTTTGACTGTCAGAGACTTGTGTCCCAGTCGGTTAAGGCCCTACACCCAAATAGATTTTGACTGTGGGCAGCAATGGGAGAAGCTGGACATTATCCAATGAACCCAGAACACATCAAAATCTTCGTTAGAAATTACGTAGTCTCAACCTGCAATCGACACCTCAGGGGTTGAGTCACCAAACCTCCATTCTGCCCACCACTCAATTGCAAATATTTAGGTTACATGCTGTTCCACAAGCTAAGTGCATCATAGAGTGAACCTAAATTGTTGCCAATTGAAATTTTGTGTTTGCTCCTGCATTGTGAGGCGCCCATTATTGCTTCTCTGCTCTTTCAAATATTAACACTCTATTTACTTCATGCAGATTGTTTGCTGACTTTTATTCCTCACTTTGCATTTGTTTTGTGAGAACCAGATTAACATACCATACACAAAACCAGCCAGGATTTACAGACTTCTTTTTACTTCAGAGGCCTGATATTGGGGGTGTTCAGTTCCATCTTTCTGTGCCATGGAGTGTTTGGTTACGCAGAAATTTACCATTTTCATGCAAATATTAAGGGCACCTTTTGTAAAATTTAAATGGTAAATTTCATTTTGTGTTGCAGCTGAGGTGCATTCAAAGTCAAATGCTATTGTTAATAGTTGATACCACACAAGAGATTCATGAGATTGTGTTCTTTCAGCATTATGCTAAGTAAAGCTTTTGAAACATTTGTGTAACAAAAAATTACATTAGGTTGTGTCGGGGACACAAGACGCAGCTTTTTCAGGCTCAACCTACATTGGGTTTCACTTTTCTTGACTATAATGGCAGGGGCATGCAGGCGTCGCTTATAGCAGACTCGGTTATAATATACTGTAACGCTTTTCTGTAACGCTCGAGTTTGCCTGCATGCCCCCTGATCCGATTTTAAAGATGTATCCACATCAAAAATTGTTCACCTTATCGTGGTGGTGGGGGTTTGCATTCTCCCGCGACCCCAAGAGCTATGCCGGAGGTAGCTTCGTCTACTGGTAGGGCCACCCAAGTCAGACAGGTCTTTGGGATAGGAGACAGACCCGTAAGAGAGATACCAGTCTTTCCTCTCTTCTTTTTTCCTCATCGTTTCTCTCTCCATCTGTCCCACCCTTGCTTCTTCCATAGCCAGATAGCCCGAGTTGCTTTGGCTTCTTCCAAATAAACCAATAAACAACATTCATGAGGGATTCACTTAAGTGGATGCAGTAGTGCCTTTGAAATAACCCTAAACTGCATTGCCATCATTGTCTTGAAAGAAAATATTAATTTTTTGTTACATGCAACAAACTGCTGCAGTGAATGGATCCTCAACAAAGTACTGTAGGTCCCAACCAACCTCCGATTTTGAGATTGTAGTGATTTTGTACTCACCTTCCTTGTACCTTTCATGTGCTGAAGTCACATATTCCAATAATTGTAAAATTGGTCCGCAATGGAAAATCCTATTCTCTTTCAACACAAAAAGCCGTTTATCTCAAAATGAACTCCGGTTGGGATATGCCGTTTTTTCTCTGAGCGCTGCAATTGTTAGTGACAATATTCTAAACAGTTCAGAGGAAACCCAGTCTGCAGTATACCCAAAAAAGGAGTATCAGTTGACATTTTATTTCATGTCATTGTGCGCTTGCTAACAGCATGAAAATTTTTTGGGGTGCTCTTCAGTGTAGCTACCTGGATTTATTATTATTATTATTATTATTATTATTATTATTATTATTATTATTATTATTATTATTATTATTATTATTATTTAGATATACCCCGTGCTAGAGCCATGGGCTCTCTTAGGGGAGTGGATTACCACTATTGTGCAGGGACAGGGTAGGGATAGGAGGGGGGGACACTGGTGCATGTGCAATGTCTCAGGTTGGGGGTCGTGTGCAGTCCCTCAGGGGGCCCGTTCGCCAAGATGACCGGCTAGATGCGAGTCAGAAATCCCCCACTGACCCGCACCTCCTCCAGGGAAGGGAAAGGAAGGAAGCGGCTGTGGCCTATTTTACGGTACGATCCTGGAAATTATTCCTGGGGCGACCTTGGGAAACCACAGAAAACCAAGGTCAGGATCGCAGGCCTCCGAGATTCGAACCCAAGACCTCCCGATTAGCAGTCGGACACCATATCCACTACACCACTACTGCTTCAGTAGCTACCTGGATTTGAGTTACTTAATTACGAAAAATTGCGAAGCAAAGTAGTGAAAATAAATTGCAAAGTTAGGTGTCGAAATTGTGCGCTTTTCCATTCATCTCGATAATGACCCGTGAAGTATGTCCTTCATAAATGTGAATCCATGCGTTGTGATGGTGTGCAGGGCTTGACGTAGAAATTTTAAAAATTAGTGATACATTTTGGCTATTAAAAATTTAATAACCAAAATTTCTTTTTGGTTATTTTGTCTATTAAATTTTTAATAGCCAAAATGTATCACTAATTTTTTAAATTTCTACGTCAAGCCCTGCACACCATCGCAACGCATGGATTCACATTTATGAAGGACATACTTCATGGGTCATTATCGAGATGGAATGGAAAAGCGCACAATTTCAACACCTAACTTCGCGATTCATTTTCACTACTTTGCTTCGCAAATTTTCGTAATTAAGTAACTGTAATCCAGGTAGCTACACTGAGGAGCACCCCAAAAAAATTTCATGACATTAGCAAGCGCACACAGACATGAAATAAAATGTCAACTGATACTCCTTTTTTTGGCTGCCACGGACTGGGTTTCCTCTTAACAATGGGCGACCACTTATCCAGGGTTTGCTTTCGATCCCGCACCCCACGTTGTTATGGCAAAATTCAACTTTCAGATCTATAAGTAGATGTATACTTTTTCAACCTAAAACTGACAATGATGAAAAAAAAATCCATTGTGATTGGCCTCAGTTATGACTGCCTTAAAAAGTGCCTCTAGCTGGAAATGTGTGCCCAAAACCAGGTGTGTGGTTGAAAGAAAAATGACATTTTTTGTTGCTGTTGTTGGACATGTAATATGGCATTGGTAATGGAAAGAGTAGCAGTACTTTCAACTTACACAAGAGGCTCAAATTATTCTTTCTGGCTACTAGAATCACCCATGTAAGCCACATTTTTATAAGTAGCGTTTCTACCTTGTTAGACCACTCTGTGTAGTCATGTCTGCAACATATCCTGGATGCATGTGAAACTTACCAAGACAAAACTTGTTTCTGATCATGGCACAAGATTTTCAATGTACCGTATCTCTGTTGTATATCAAGAAAACTAGATCAGTACAGAAACCAGAATAGTGCAACTTGGCTATAGGTAAGTTTCACTGTACTGGTACTGTCAAAGTTTCATATCACTGAACTGACATTCACAATTCTATACTCGATTGTGGAGGAGGAAGGATATGGTGCAGTGTCTGTATCATGGGCTCCCGCCCTGCACACCATACTGCATATATGTCTGCACCCTGTCCAATTGTTTCCTACGCTCTGAAGTCAAGAGTAAAATCACCTGGAGGGGACCATGGTCATTCAGGGTCAACTGTCAGTTACACAAGAATAATTTTATAAAATTAATTCCCCCCAGATGGTTTCCCAGACGAAAGTCCCACCTGAGATAAATCTGGGGAAGCTCCAACTCCATATGAATTGAAAGCTGGGCAAGTCTATAACTGCCACTCATGGATTGTCTATATTGCTGCAATGCCACTTCATTTCTCCAGGAAAGAGACTGTAATGCAACAGTTAATTTAGAATGGATGCTTCCTGCTAATATGACCTCGTTATGGTGAAATGAATGATAATTTTTACTACAGGTAATGCTTTGCACAGGAAAGGATCAGTTTTTTGTGCTGCACGTATGGTCATAATTGGGATTCCAGCAGTTATTGGAACTAACCATCACTATATTATATAGGCAGTGTATTTCTAATAATTAGTTGCAATCATGTCGTAATTATTCAAAAAACATACAAATTTTTGTTAAAAATATTCATACAAATAGACATGCATTAACCCCTTCACTACGAGCTAGGCCGAAAGCGCATAGATTTTAGCTTGTAACGCCTACTCTGAATATAAAAACAAGCTATTTTACAATAATAACAGCTATATTTACCCGTATTTACCCATTCATGGAAAACACTCAATGTGTTGTGAACAATTTTGCTCAATTAATTTCCAAAAAGACTGCCTTAAAAACTCGAAATTCGATTACAACTGGTTAACTGTTAGGCTTATTTAATTATGAAATATGCTAAAATATACGATTTCAGCAAATTAGTCTGGCACGATTCTCAGGGTTGTTGCTTCTGATATTCTTAGCTTATTTCATAATTAAATCAGCCTAACAGTTGGCCAACAGTTTTCGAGTTTTTAAGGTGGTCTTTATGGAAATTAATTTAGTGACTTCTAGAGGAGTAAAATTGTTCGCAACACATTAATAGTGTTTTCCATGAATGGTTAAATATAGCTATTATTATTTGTAAAATATCTTGTCTTTATCTTCAGAGTAGGCATAAGCCAAAATTTAGGCATTTTTGGCCTAGCTGGTAGCGAAGGAGTTAAGGACCACATGCTATGTCTCCTTGGGTGTCTTCATTTCTGATGACATTGCCACTTGTTACACAAGTTCTTACTGTTTGAACACAAACCACAATACATGTACCGCTGCAGTTCTTGCAAAAGTTAGATTGCCAAAATGAAATTGTATTTTGATCTGATTACATGTGCAGGCTTAACAACAACCAGTAAAGTTTGTTTGCTTTCTTCTTTAGAGATTTCATTAAAGGTGAATGGAATGAAGGAGTGTGGATGTATGTAGCAGAAAATTAAGTCTGAAGTGATTGTCTTGGTTTTGGGTGGAAAAAATTAAAACAAGGAGGAGGGAAAAGATGCAGCCGAAAGATAGAAACTGATTTTGTAAAGGTTGACTGACAGGGCTGGAAATATGGGCAAAGCCAACACTTCCTCTGTGGAATGCATTCCTACCCAGAAAGGAAATTAGGCTCTTTTCTGCGGAGCCTCAAAGGGGAGGAGCCAAGGGAAAAGGAGGGTGGAGGGAGAGAGTTACCCTCCTCATTACTCCTCTTCTTTATTTACACAAATGAAAATGTAATAAGAAGTGCTCGTTTTTGGATTCCAATAAGCCCTTTCCTTGTTTTCTTACAGGACCAGTGCTGCTATCTTTACATTGGACTTGACAAAGGTCAGAAACACATTTCATTTACATTCTTTCAAATGATTTTTTAAAGGGCTGTTCTACTAGCTTTATTATGCATGTTATGTAATTTTATTTTGTGGAGCTTTTGTGAAGTGCAATTAAATGCTATGTTTGCTAATTTATTCTGATGGTTATAGAAACTGTATAATAATGTCTTTTTGTTCAACAGCTATGTACTGCATATGTGAAGTCTTTCCAGTATTTCTGTGACTCTACGGGTACAGTGTTGTATTCAGCCTTAGAATAGTACCGACGAGACGTCACAATATAGGCAACAGTGACTTTCAACAGTAATGTGACGTCAGTTGGCTACTATTATACAAGGCTGAATACATTATGTGCATGTGGATAATTTTATTCTCAGATGCACCTAGGTTCAGGTAAGTCTTGAGCGAGAATTGAGGCAATCTGCAAGGCGCTCATCATTTCTTACATAAGGCAGGTGGTTCCTTGTTAAAATGCTTCTGTAAACAACACCGCAGTCTTCAGCCGACTCCGAACATAATGCGCGTGAGAGCCTGGAGTCCCTTTTGGAGTAAATGAAAATAGAGAGAAATGGAGGGAAGCTGGTGAAAACGAGTCGGTGAGAGCGATTCCAGGCACAGATCGATGCAATATTGAGATTCGGGTACATGATGTGAATGAGAGACGAGGACCGTTGCAGCTATTTCGTCCAAGTCGACTGAAGTTTTTTTTTTTTTTTTTAAATCGCTGACTGCAGAAAGTTGACCAAATATGAACGACTTACAGATCCGGATTTTGTGACATTGGCAACACATACATGGGACAGTTACATTTTTTGTGCCTATTGCGATCCTTTGTCTCTGTAGTGCTGCACTCGAGCGGTGGTACTTTGAAGTACGTGCACGATCCGGCTTTCCTATACGTTCTCTCCTTGTTTTAGGTAGTCCCCTAGGATTATTCTTGCTCAACATCACTCACGCCTAATTAATTACCGATCACCTTTCACATCCTCTGAAGTCTAAACGATAGCACTTGTGCTCCTAGTCGATGGGAAGTTGCTACTGGATGCGAGAATGTTCGGTGATTTTGAGATCCGAAGCGGAGACGTTCAAAGACGTTAAAATTTTTTGGAAAAAAAAGAGAGAAAAAAGTCAAGGTCGGTGGTTGTTTGAGGAACAACCCTGGCAAAATTATTCTGACTTTGAAATTGATGTTTTCGGGGGAGTGGGATTGCTCATGTGGCTTTATTCGAGAGTGGTCCGAAATTGCTTTTTGGACCACTATTAAGAAAGTGTAGTAAGAGAGAGAGAGAGAGAGAGAGAGGATGTGGGTGGTTGGGTGGTGGGAAAGATAGTGATCCCTTTGGAGTGCTTAGTGCAAAATGATCTTTAGGAGTTGGTGGAGGGTGGGTGAGTAGGTTAGGGTGGGTTGGGGGTGTTGGGGGGGAGGGCCACATTTTACCCTGCCGGACATGAATATTTTAGCAACATTTAGAAGAATGGCGCTTCCGGCTGCGGAATTCCAAGTGGGTAACCAACCGCCCGGGGAACATTTCATCCCCAACCCAACTTAATGGAAAGAAAAAAAAAGGAGAAAAGGAGAAATTCCAGATGATGAAGAAGAGAAAAGGGACATTACGATGGGGGTTCGCCAACTTTTTTTCCCCCCCTCTCTTTTTTTATATCTCCAATTGTCTTCTTCATTCCGACTGCATTTTACAAGTTTAGGGTTCAATGTAGGCCCCTCCTCTTTTTTTTATATTGGTAGTCGGACATAGGTCGTGAACTCATCGGCATAATACTGCATGATGGCCGTACATAGCCACCGTGGAGACATACCTGAAATGGCAATCTAAGCTTGTTTACATTGGGCGCCAAAATAAGTGGCTTCTTCTCGAAAGGTATTTGAAACGTCAACATGAAACGGGCTAAGGAATGACCACTCTTATTTGGATTCCTGTCAATGACAGCATTTTTTTTTGCGAATGGCAGATTTACATTTGAAGGCAAGGTTTGGCTTGTTTGACGACAGGTAGTGCGGGATGAAGAAAGATGGCTGGGCATACAGGAGAGAGTCACAAAGTAGGAGATAAATAAGTAAAGTGAAATGGAAAAGTCGGAAGGAAGGGAGGAGGATAAAAAAAAGTGAGTTTGAGCAGAGATGATGCGGAGTGCATATGAGAGTGGAAGACAAAATGGGCCTGGGTCCATCAAGCTGGGCTTTATAGGTGTGCACAAACACACACGTACGCACACATGCACTCTACCCGTACATTCGGCGTGTAAAACGTGCGGAAGAAGCAAGTTACAACTGCATTTGTAATTTGGGGAGACCCGAGTGTATTCTCCTGGCCGGATGGGTAAAAAATAGAGAAGGGAGGGAAAAAAGGGGGGTGGGAGGGGAGGGGGAAAAAATTAATCTTTTGCTCCTTGATCGATCTGCGCGTGCCTGAGAGCGAGCCCATTATGGAGGATGGCATTCCAGTCCATAAAATTCCTTTGCCTAAAAAACACAAAACTTTATAAATAAATCAGGGCGGAGCGAGTCCATTCGGCGGAGCGGAGCAGCCCAATCTCTTTTAATCTCTATCATCTAAGTCCCTGAGGTCCACTTGCGCAAAAATGAAGGCTTTCTTGGACAAATGAAATGTATTCCCAGGAGGACAGCAAAAAGCTCTCACAAATCCATTATTTAGTAGATATATTCCGAGTATGCACTCCGCTTTCTGTCAGATTTGAGCCTCTTTGTTGCTTCTCCCTTTTTTTCTTATTTTTTTTTCTTCCTCCACCTCTGTAGTGTTTTTTTTTTCCCCTTCTTCTTCTTCTTCTTTAGGGTGCGTGGGTGAGAGGGACCCTGAAGAGTCGAGGAAGCAAGCCGCGCAATTACTTGTGGCAACCGGCTTGACTTTGTTTGGTTGCATGGCACTTTGCAACCGCCACCTGGCAGGCCCAAGCTCATTTTGTGTGTCGGAGTTGGGAAAAAAAACAAGTGGACGTCACTTGGTCTCGCGTCGTAACAGAGTCGATGACTGAGGGAGGAGTGGCGGGAATTGACGTGGGACAGCACGGGTGACACCAAAGGCAATGGCTTTTGGACAGGACAGTTCCTGAAAATTCCGGATTCGCAATAATTGAGACGTCATTATTATATGGTGATCTCGAGGCGTGATGGAAGGGTTAATATGGACTGGATTAATACGATGTGGGCGAGGTGGAGGATGGCTTTGGGATATATTTTAAATGCTAATAAAATATATGGCTCCTCTCGAATATGCACTTGAGAAAATAATAATCGTACTGGTGCTACCGGACCATTTGGCAGAGTGGATGATTTATTGATTGCCTGGACTCTATGGCTGTCAGTAAATTAGTTTTCCGATGATAAATCGTAATCTTATCAGCTGTCCGGGCACTCAATCTTTGTTACTATATTTATGTAATGGGCCTATCTCGCGAGTAATTTTTTTCCCTACCGCGGGCTGTGTAACGCTGATGAAGATAAGTGGCACATCACTCGGTTTGAAATTAGTTCTGCGCTATATTTGTCATATTAACCAGCGTACACTGTCCTGTTAGGGAATCCACGAGTTTTCAATCAAAATTCTATTGTTGTTTCTTAATGGCCAATAACAATGGAGAAGAGATTACGTCCTCTTTGCCTCAGCAATATTGGTACACGTTTGGCCCTAATGTATTCCACCAATAGAAGCGGGTTTCGAGTACTGCAGTAGACCGCGATCACTGCAACGGAAAGGGTGATGGTTGCAGTGGTAAATTATGAACCTGGTAATATACAGCAGAAAAAGGGTTAATCTTTCATGTGAAAACAATAGTAACGTCACTGATGGGTATTGACTTTCGGGCTTGATCCTCCGTTTGTCCCTGCTGAAGAAACTAACCATCATTGTTTACTTCCTGTCAGTCAGGAAAAGTGATACGTACTGTATAACTCGATTTTTAAAAATTTGGTTTCTGCTCGATGATGAATGTATTTGGGATCCACTTGAAATAATAATACCATTTCCTCTCCCAGGACCTGAAAACCCGAGCCCCTGCTGGTTAGGCCCCAGGGTGTACAAGAGAAGTGCAAGGTTTGCGTAGTGCGCAGGATGACCGCGCTTTCATTCCACATTCGTAGTGCTTGTAAATCAGCAGTAAATAATGAACTCTGGCATTTTTAAAACTTAACGTTACCATGCGAGTAGTAGTTATCCGCGTACTTGAAAGTAACTCAGCTAAAGGAGAAGGTACGTATAGGTTTGTCTGGCATTGATGGTTCATTAGTCTCAAGTCCTAAGCAGGTCCTAAGTATAAACACGCTAGACCTGATAAACACCGGAGGTGGTAGTTAAGGCAACGGATGTTCCTTAACCCGTTTAGTTCATTTAACTTTTTTTTTTGTATGAGCAGTCGGAACAGTAACTTAATTTGCAGGAATGCTCAGGTATATCTTCGCAAATAATACAGCCAGCATAATATCATGGAACTAAAGTGATTAGTGGAGGATGTTAATTCTTGTGAAACGTAAATTCCATTCCGCCAGGGGTAATTAGTAAAAACATAGTTTTCATGGTAAACAAGTGATGGACACATCTTCTGTCAACACGTGCGCATCATCTATCACCTGATTTGACAGCTATAGAGTTCACGACTAGCAAAATTAACATTCATTACGTCAGTTTTATGATAGACACGTTCTAAACACAGTGCATCAAATGATGAGAACATGGCCATAAATATTTTCGATGCTATTCAACAGCATCGACCAATATGCTTTGAGATATTAAATCGAAATCTAAACTGCACGATTCATTGATAAGCTACAATTTGTCATAAATCATTATCTCTCAGTACTCGTGTACTTTTATGCCAATTTGTTACCATTAAAATTGTATTGAATTGTCAGATTTTAATCTCTTATGGACACAATGTCATAATGACATCATGTACTGAGGCTGTTTACTAATGCGTAGGTATTGCTACCACTCTTTTACTGATATATATTTAAAAACTGTTGCTAGACTATATGTATCACTCCTGCAGACTAAATTGTGACAGTTGATATGAATAAAATGTATCACTAATGTGCCTACGTCAGATTTTCAACGTGTACGTAGGAAAAGAGCTCTCAGATTTCCTTATACCATTAAATTTTTGTGCGATATGAAATTCGCATATGAATTTTTAATGTCCGTGGAACTGTACGTCTCCGACCAGGGTGTGCTCTACAAGTCCCGAACTCCCAGACTTTTGAAAGCTGGATACGGTTTCCAAACCAGACCATTATACATGCTACTTTTTCCTACTAGTGGTCCGTGTAAAATTGAGTGTAAAGTTACTGCCTGGCATTAGTTAGGCCGTGTGAATGGGCACGGTAATATGGATCACCCAACTGGCACCTTCCGCGGGTGATTTAATTCTATCTTTTAAGGTGAATGACTGTGAGGGAAAGGAAAAGAGGGGGGGGGGGAGGACATTGAATTGAATTCGTGACGTTAGTTCGTCTGTTAAAAAAGAAAAGAAAAAGAAAGAGTGGCGAATCTCCAGAAGGCGCATAGGAGCAAAGAAGAAGAGCGTGGGGCAGAATGGCAAGTAGCCGGTAATTCCGGGGAGCGGTTGACGTGACATGCAAATGAGAAGGATGCCGAAATCAGTTTTGGTGGGGGGCCGCTTTTGTGATCTGCAGATTGAAAGCCAGGCTGTTTAGCTAGTTGATTCTGGTGCACTTGAGCACTGCGGAAATTTTCTCTGCGACTGTGTGGGAACCTTCGCTCGGAGCATGCACCTGTCCCTGCTGCGTATATAGGCTGATGTGTGGACTGTGCATGGGATGGAAAACTCTAGATCCGTGTATGTGTAGGGTGAACAAAATATGTCGGTATGGCCCCGGCGCCATATTGACACTTGCTGGTTATCAGGAAGTCCAATGGCCGTTTGTGGGGAAGGCGGTTGATTAATATATTATTGCGTTTCCATGAGAGGGGGGTGTGCGGCATGAATTTTTACACACTTATCAGTAGGCTCATCATTTACGAAGGAAGTTGCCGTATGCCTTTAGAGCAAATGTGTGTTGTGGTAGAGTGAGACGCAAGTGCTCTAATGCAGGGCCATTTACATGGTAAATGTTGAACCTACCATATGTGGCATTTAAAAAAATGCGGGGACATCTCACCACTCGGGGCGGAAAAGCAATAGTAAATTATAAATATAACTCTTTTTTTTTGGGGTGACCACTTTCGGACTCGGTGTATGGCAATCACCGTTTTACCAAATGATGGCTTTTCCATCTGATAATGTTGGCTATTGCGAAGAGGAAGTATGGCGTAACTTATAGTGTTGGATGGATATATGCTCTGAATAATTGTTGTTTACTTAACATTTATTTTTGAAGTTGTTTTAATCATGTATTGAAATTGTTCGAGCGGGCTTGCCAATGTAATCGGTGTCTGCTGGACACGATATGAAAGGGTTAATATGATATTTACACTTGCGTAATGTGCCCAGAAGGGATCGGATGTTAGTAATCGCAGATACGTGAACATGTCTGCAAGTGATAATCCAATCTTATGGGTTGATTTTTTCTAAGTTGCTCTCCTGCAGTTCTACAGAATACTGCAGAAGTAAGGAATGTGTTGGGTTGAGAGTCAACTGGCAGAATGATGTGGACATACACTGCAACAGGGTTCAGCAGTTCTGGCTAAATGCCTGGGAAATATGGATGAGAGGAAAAAAGAGGGGTTAAGAGTGGGGGAGGGGTGGGAGATGACGGGTGTGGGAAGAGGAGGGAGAGGGTGCAGAGAAAAGGGGGTGACGGGAGGAGGGGNGAGGATTATTGGGCAGACTCGTCAGCGCAGGGATTTGAATAGGCCAATATTTGCTCAATTCAAACGAAGGGCGGCAAAAATGGGAGTCGCCAGCAGCATTTTCCATGCAGAGAGAACCGAATGTTCCTTCGCTCCAATTGGCCCTTCCCATTTCGGCCCTTTTTTGCATTCGGATCAGGCTATAAACTCTTCTTTTCCTTACTACTCTCACCACTTCATACTTCTTTTCCATGTATGCACTACAGTGTATATTTTTTAACTGACTGTAGTTATGAGTGGTGGTGTACTATAGTGGACTGTTTTTGAGCGTGACTGATAGTCCTGTAAAGTTTGGGATGAGAATTGCTTGACCAAAGTCTCCGAGGTTTCGTCTAAGTGTAGGCTGTTATGGAGGGAAGATATAAGACACGAACGCGTTTATATTATTTGAAAAATACTTTTCATTGCATGCAGTATCAGTGATTAAAATATGAAAAATAATGAAAACCAGGGACGTTTTATAAGCAATTTTTACTCTTGTATGTATGTTTGATTCAATCAGAGAATGGTAGTCACAGCATAATGTTGGGCAATAGTTACTGTCAACAAATAAGAATTAAAGGCTTGTGCCATCACAACCATTCTCCGGTTCTCCTTCGGAAGTGCCATATTTTTTGGGACTATTCTTGAAGTTTATATTACCTGAAGTGAGTGCTGCTGCATCACTGAAAATATTATGTTTTCATGTTATACTAGAGAGTAGGTTGGCGTTATAATGTACTTTCTGATTAGCCGCAAAGGTGTGTATTAAGGATATCATATTTATAAATTCATAACTTTCAAGTGGTGAGGTTGGATGGCGAAACTGAACTAAACAATAGGTTAAGCGGAGGAATATGATAAGTTACAGTAAAATTATGAATATTTAACTGGATTTTGAGTTTTTCGTGAAATACACAAACTGCTGCACAACTTGATAGCACTGTGGTATTGTAACTAATTTTGAGTTTGTAAGTTAGGTATTCCACTAAAGAATGCAACACCTCTTTTAGTTGCGCAGAGAGAAACATGATGCCATTGCCATTACGAAGCACGCTACTTTAATTTTCGCCATTGTTGTACAAGTATAATATTACCATTCGAACACAAAATAGTCCACAGTGACCTTTAGAAAATAAAGGGTTACCGATGGTCCATGGAATCACAGACCATAATTATGATTTATTGATATTGCTACTATGATTGCATATGTATTTGATTGACATTAAACCCGTAATTAAAATCATGTAATGTTAATGTTTATTTAACTGTGTGTCATCAAATTGGCGTTTTTGTTAGCTTCCTGAATGTCGCGCCCTGCGTTTCGTAGACTATACTGTTGGGTCATTATTAAGTACGGGTTTGTTTCACCACTGTGCAATTAAATGTGTTCATCACCTGAGAGCAAATCCAGATTATTGGTCTTGGAACCGTGCTATACGTAACGGAGTGAACTCTTAGGACTAAAAATTCCCTCGGGGCAAACGTTGGCTTAAGCCAGAGACACTCTTGTTTAATAAAATTACAGTATAGAGTGATTTTGTTAAAACTATAGAAGGGTAATCCGTTATTTGGCAGTGTAACCGCCTCCCCTGGTGCATGTGGAATATTCAACACTAACACACCGATATTTTGAGCACTTTCTTTTTCTTCTTTTACTATAATGAGTTGCGCGATACGTGTTCAGTGTTGTTTCGGCATTATCCCAACCATGGAAAATGGTGCATATTTAAAATGCAAGGATTTTTTTCACGTGTAATTTCCAGATGGAATGGATTCTTCAGCTGGATGGGATGGGAGTTATTTTGACAACTAACAGTGTGCTAGGAAAAAATTAACTTTCGTTGGTGTTTTTGGCCATCTGTCGTAGTATCCGATAGGACAGGAAATTAACGCTTGTCACATTTTGTCGGCAGTTGAATAGAAAATACAGGCGTGTGAGTGAATATGAAATTTTAACTGCAGTTATTTTGAGCAAAAACAAAGTTGAGATTGAAAAAGGGAGTGCGCAACCTGGTGGGGAAAAATAACTGAAATTTTACCAGTGCCAGTGTCTGGGATAAACAGATTTGCATGACCGTGTGGAGTATGTCCGCAATCAACAATCCCAGTGGGACCAACTCTCACTTACAGTACTCGCGACATACATTTTACATGACACTCCGCGTATGGGCAGGCAAAGTGAGGTGATTCAGCAATATAGAGGCGTTAAGATAAGCACTAAGGGTCAATCGATGCCTCCAAACATAATACTTCACGGTAACTGACCTTTTAGCTTTTACTACATAATACATACCTTGGCTAAATGCGTCTCTCCCGCCCGTCGTTATCTTTCCAGGTCACGGAAATATGGAAAGGCGTGTGAACGAATAATAGGGTATTTAGTTTTATTTAGTACTGTACCTTCCTAGAAACTGCATAGAGACCGCTGATGGTAGTGCGGTTGATGTAACAAGTATTTTTAATGAGTGTTCCAAATGGAGTTTTGCCCCGTGGGCTGGAATATCATAAGTTATACATTGCTACATGCTGATTGCAGCGGGAGCCTCTTGAAACAGTTGTAACCAGTGGTACCGACTTTTCCATCAGGCATCTCTTTTTCAACCTTACAGTTCAGCTTAGCGCAATTCAGGCTCGTATTATTAACCTTAATTAACCGAAATTTATACAGGCTGGAAAGGTATCCGGCCAGAAGCGTTTAAATTGTTGCAGGTTATGGATTATTTGCTCAAACAGTTTGGTACGGTAGCAATATTGAACACATTTTTTCTGCTTTTTTTTTAAAGCACCGTGCTTTAAAAGTCAGGTTATAGGAACTTATTTTGATCTTAGCAAGTTCAAAATTAAATGACGTCACTAGCGGATTACCTCCGTTAAGTTTTGTCAAGCGTAAGTTTGATTTTACTGGTTCACTTGGTTCGTCATCCTTATATGGCATGAGTTGCTTCGACTCCTCTAACTATCCCACTGCTATCACAAATTTTTTAACGACCTGCTTACGCTACGATTTATCCGGGAATTCCTAGACCGTGTAAGGCTACTGTAGTTACTTCGATTGGCTGTAAACGAGTCAGCTTCGCCGGATGAAGATCTCTGGGCGGCAGTGCAGAGAAGAGGCGTCACCGGAGTCAATTAAAGGGCGGCCCGCAACGAAAAGCAGAGGTTCCCATGGCAGTAGGCGTGATATGCAACGTTGAACTCATGGCCTGAAATTGGCCACCAGCTGGGAGTTCAAGTGCAGGGTCGCCGTTACCAATTGATCAAAAGGATTCGGATTGCTGCTGCTGCAGCTGCGATTCCTTTTTCGGGGACATTTGCATATCGTTCAGGAGACGCGGTCAATTTGCGTCCCGGTTAGGTTGCGGCGCCTAGGTGTTGCACACGCGCCCACACTACATTTGCATGTGTATGGGACCCACTGAGTCATTTGTCACTCCCTAGGCCCACCCAAGGAAGAATAGGCGGGGTGGGGTTTTTTTTCTGGGAGGGTTCCCGGCGGTTAATACGCTCTCGATAATCGGCAGGCCGTCACCGTGAATGCCTAATTGCGTCACTGCTGACACCCGACCTGACAACCCGTTCCCAACCAAATGCTCTTCTACTTAAATTTGCATCTCTTTGTAGCCCACAATCGTTTTTCAACTCTCCAAGAGCAACCCTAGCTCCACATTATATTATACCGACCCCCATGCACCTTCTGATGTATGCGGTAGTCCTCTCTCCCTCACCCTTTTCCGGGTGCCTTTGTTATGGCGTCTCTTGCAATTGTTGCAGTGACATTTTACACTCGAATATCCTTTTACAAGTGACCGCAAGTTTATTGCAAGAGGGTGGTGCTGAGTTCGTCGCCTGCTGTTTCGTTTAGTGTCAGATTTTTGTTAGTGAATATTCGTTGGTCTTAAAGCAGTTTGTGGACATAAGTAGGCTGTAATTTTGATTATAATACAATATTAATTTTGTGTAATAATGTGTGTGTGGCTCTAGGGTTATAGATCGTGCTGGAAATTGAACTGCAGGGTAGGAACATATACCGAAAGAAAAGGATTTTTGTCGGGATTGGTACCGAGGAACATGATAGTTCCTTGAAGCATTTCGACTGACTTGAAAGGCTCTTGAAGTAAATATATTGCGTGTTGGGGCATGATATTGGGTCGGGAGGAGTATCCGAATGGGTGCGAGACCATGATGCAGGGGAGAAGACGAGGTCTGTCCGGCTGATTAGACCGAAGGAGATCGATAGGAGCTCGATAAAAATTCCTCATTTGAGGAGTAAGCACCGGTCTCAGGTTTACAATTGAAAATTGTTTTCCAGGAGAAACCCATTTTAGTCGGGTCGGGATGGGATTTCAAACGAGTTTCGAATTCATTAATGGCGGCCTCCCCTCGGGTAATCCGCCATCATAACACAAACAAGCAAAGTAATTGAAACCGAGCCTCTTGATGCCCAAATTCTCTATACAAGCTCTTTTTTCATGAGCCCCCCTAGACCCTATACCCACTTCTCCGACCCCCACCTTCTCGACGGTTCCCCCAACCCCCACTCTCTCGACTTGTCTGCTACATTTTTCTTTTCTTCTGTAATTTTTCTTATCAAGCTTCTCTAGTTTGTCCAATTAGGCCCACGTGGTAGTATTGTAAGTCCCGTAATATGCCAGGGTTTATATCTTTAGTATAGTACTATGCGTGTATGGGGATGTGTGCTTGTGAAAGTTCAATCCAAGTAATCTTGAACTTAGATTTGAATAATGTAAGAGATACTTTTGAGTTAGCTATTTTTACCCAGTATCACGTCAGGTGTGTCACGCAATCGTGCATTTCGCCTGAAGCAACTGGTTCAAAACATTTTCAAGTGTCCTTCGCATGTGCTGAACTGTAATAAAAGCTTTGCTTCGCTGTTCTTACGTGTTAATTTTTGAACAATATCAAATGTAAGCGGTAAAAAGGTCTCAGAAATTGTGCTAGGGCCGTCACAAGACGCACTGTTATTAAAATTGAAATGTTACCCGTAACGTTACGCCGCAGCATACTGCTAATGGTCAATATGAAATATGACGTATTTTATGGAACGGCTTACTTTCCGATAATAACCTAATCTGTTAAAAAAGAGAGCATTGATCTGAGGGGGTTCCGCAATGAGTGATTGTGCCTTGCATAAAACCATCTCGCATGGAATGAGAAATGAT
This sequence comes from Catajapyx aquilonaris, assembly GCA_000934665.2. Classification (NCBI taxonomy): domain Eukaryota; kingdom Metazoa; phylum Arthropoda; class Diplura; order Dicellurata; family Japygidae; genus Catajapyx; species Catajapyx aquilonaris. Next base: position 33,472 of record JYFJ02004750.1, on the reverse strand, counting down.
GATAGGGCTCGATTTCCACTTGGCCGCTTCATTTCATCGCGATGTTCATCATTGTTATTGAACGGGGGAAAAATGGTATTGTTGTAGCACCGCAGAGGCGACTTTGGCAAGCAGCCTGCATGGAATGAGGAATGGAAGGTCAGTGGAAATATTGAAAAGAAGGCTATGTAAATAATAATCCAGCTGGACCTCTCTCGCGTTATCTCTCCCTACCCCCGGATATTGATGATCAACTTTGCTGCACACTCCTCTCTCCGGCCAACTGCCTGCTTTGCCCCTAGTCATTCCGTGTTTTACCCGCCAGCTCCAATAATAAGTGTTCGGGATGGACTCTGTACCCGGAGCTTATTATTATCATAATTATGCCTACATTGAAGTATACTTTCAATGAGAACCGCGCCTTAGTTTATAGAGAGCGGTGGACTGGAGAAATTATTGGAATAGTTGTGCAGTGTTCTCAAGACTCGATATCAGATAAGCAAAGCAAAATTAGGCAAGAACAACCAGGGGGCGTTCAAGTATAGAGGGTAAAATACGTATATTTATATCTATAGGAATACCGCAATGTTGGAAAGTTACTTGTAACAATAAAATAATTCTGATCCGATAACCTTGGTACCTTACACTCATACTATACCGTGCCTAATTGTCGTTTATAAGCGTAGAGTCAGCTGGAAGAATGAAGCATCTCGAGGCCTGGTCATGATTTAAACATAGCATAAATGAATGCAGCATTTGTTCCCCACTCGGGAGACGGTCAACAAAGATGATTTATAGTCTCGAGGTCATGTGGCGTATATGGTACCTCGAGGCGCCAGACCCTAGAAATGATCTAGCTAGGATGTTCTTATAGGGAAGAACACTCACTGCAACCTGCAATAATATCAGAGCAATCAGAAGTAAAAATTAAGATTTAAAGTGCTAGCTGAAACAACTCTGTGACGTGTCATTACCACTCTCTTAGGTATTAGGTCAACATGTAAGTTAAGGATTTTTTTAGTTACATTGTTAACGTTGCTGAAAGTAATTGTGACGCCAGTATATATCCTTCTGTGGTTGCAAATTATTCAGTTATTAGCAATGCGTTGATTCCAGTCTGTATTTTCCAGTAGTGATCAGTTTGAAATACCGATATTAATGAATTGCTGCTATGTCCGCGTCATGTAACCGCCCGTTGAAGTGACGTAGGAATGTAATTATGTCTTTAATTCATTTCACCTGATTTTAGGTTGCTTTCATGTGACACTGTTTGAGACCACAGTGCTGGTGAGGATGGGTAGATACACAACTGAAAATATACTTGGATCGATGATATTGGACTGTAGGTGCTTTCCTGGACCAGAGAGGAAAGGGTGGGGGGGAAGGGAGGAAAGGGAGGGAGGGATAGACGCGGGGCCTGCCAAATTATGAATGGGAGAAGCTGCGAAAAAAGCTCGTAAAAACGTTCATTTCCTGGTGAGTGGGCTCCTTGGCTGGGAATTAGCCAATGTCTAAGTCCATGTATCAGGAGACAAGAATTGATCACTCCAATAATGGCCCTTTATGAGTATAAAAATTTCCATTCCGCCTTTATTGCCCGCCTAATGGAAAACATATTTTACAAGGAAATGTCAGGCGGGATGGACGCTAAACGCCAACTATACTGCATGCGCTCGGCTCGTCTGCTTGGATGCTCTTCTTCCTCTCTCTCAGCCACTGTCCCAATACAAGATACTGAGCTAGCTGCCTGCTTGCTTCCAGTTTTTTTTTTTTCCCCGTCCCCTTCTTTTACTCATGGCTTATATAGCTGAGCGTATAACCACACATCAAAGTGGCTTTATGTGCCAATACTGCGTTTTTTCTGTCGTTGCTTCCACTATTCGGAGTACCTATTTGATCACGGGCATTCCAAACCAAATCATCGTGAGGTGGGCTCGTGAATTTTTGATTTCGAAAATATTTTGCAGGGTGATAGCCTAAATTTTTTAAATAATATTTCCCTAATATTATACACTGCGCGGCCATCGAGATCACGAGTTATGTCGAGCAAGAAAAGGATCTCTTCCAGGATTGTTTGTTTTCTGGCAGTGAAAATTTTTGTTAATTATGTGTATTGAAAAAGTGAAACTCAGTTTTTTCATAGCCCGGTATTTAGGAAATCCACATTTGAAATTGTGCAATTATTTCCGATTTTCAACAGTCACTGGGAATGCCAGGAACTATATATATTTTGTAAATTTTAAAGAAAACTAATATATTTGTGGCTCTGCGTATATTATTACACACGATGCATCCTGCAGAAAAGGTAAGCAAATTACAATATGTGGAACAAGATCTACAAAAAATATATGGAAACAGTTTCTTAGACTTTGTACTATATGAATGACAACTTATTCAAGTGTCCACAATAGTCGTGCATGAATAGCCCACAAGTGGACAATTTGCAACAGAGTATTTCACCAGCCCCCTCTTCTTGAAGCCTGCAAGCTTATCATGCTCTCGGTATACAAGCAGGAGAAGTGAGATTGTGCTGGTCGGAAAAGTGACAAGAGGGAGAAGCAAGGAGTATATGGTAAGAAAGTCTGTGGCGCTATCTGTGTTGCAATTAGGGTTTCTTTCAGCATCCGTCCATCCATCTATCCATCCATCCATCCATCCATCCAAGCAACCATCCCCGTCCATCCAGATAGCTGGAAGAAAAGGGCGATGGGCTGCCTTCTGATAAGGCGCGGCAATAAAAGCTGCAGCTGGATTTGCATATTCTCATTAGATGAGGGATGAGAAGGGAAGGATGGAAGGAAAAGAGCTCTCTCTTTTTTTCTTTTTTTTTTCTTTTTTAAAAAAGTAGAGTCTTGGTGGTGGCAGGCAGCTTTTATATTCTTTCTGTTGGCGGGCTCATATGCGCCCCACCGCCTTCCCCTTATGAATTTATCGCCGCATTTTTGTCCGGCTTGCTCTTTTTATCGCACCTTGCTATCTGCTTAATTAGTTGGCCGGTCCGCTTTTACGACGCCTGGCTTTTATGCAAGGCAAAGTCTGAGCTTTTGCTGCCTTCTTCTTTGCAGGGTGGGCTGCTGTATCTATCGGGCTAATTAGCCGGACGAGGTGCCAAAAGCGGCTCTTTTCCTTCCTCGGGTGTCCCCTGGGAATGATGCGCCTTCCTTGAGAAATGAGACGTCCTCCTTAGGCGTGCCTAATTAACGCCCCTCCCTACGCCACATCACTGTTACTCCTTTTACTCATTTTTATGGCAAGTGCAAGTGTCATTTAATCGACTAGAAGCATCCAGGCTCATTCTTAATAACATGCCCTCCCTGCTGCTATCCCGCCTGCACTTTACACACCGTTTATTCATATTACTTTCCAAAGCCACCGGGTGCAATAAAAGGTTTCGCCATCTGGCCATGTGCAACCGGAAACTATTGTCTCAGTACTGATGTCGAAAACTGCTGTATTTGTTTGTCACACGAAGGAGCAAGTGCTGCATGCTATTGGTTCATTCCGTAACATCTTTATTATAAAATATATTACGAGTTCCGGTGTGTAGGAATTGCACCTGGCAGAGTTTTGTAACGGACTCGGGAAGAATGAGCCACATCATTTCCGGGTTTGAATAGAAGTTCTTAATTATTGCAATTATGCATTCAATTCGAGGTATGGATGTGTTGACCCAAATTATGAGGAGGATAATACTTCGTTGGTAGCCTCTGTTGTTTGGAGGGACCAAGGATTCCTATGAACGTGTTTAATAACAATATAGATTATAGAGCATGACAGGAGGAACCAAGTACATTATGAACTTTTTTATAATGCTAAATGCTATAATTTGCAGCTGGTGCTTGGCCGGCTAGCTACTGTTTACGGCAAGTAATCAACACCTTTATCACTTTTGTTTTTTAAAACATTTGTCTGCAATATAATAATAAGTATAGATAATGCATCGCATTAAATTAAGCATCTGGCGCAGAGCCTCTTTTTTTGAAAGTAATTTTGACCGTTTTTCTGACTCAACCGGATTTCACGAGCGGCCGGAGAGATGACTGGGAAATGAGGCGCAGGTGCCAGTGCAATGACTTAATCAGACATAGACCCTATCAGAAAGTCTACCTTATTAGACTCAAAACCATAATCGGAATTTCGTCTGGACTTGGCAACTTATGACCGCAAGTCCTTTAGAGTTACCAACACGTGCCACGTATGACCGTTGCACTAAAATCAAGGGCATCAACTAATACAATCAGTTATAGATATAACTTTTTAAAAGTGTCAATAAAAAAGGGGTTGTATAAACTGCATTCTGTTTCAGAAGTCAGAAGTTTTCTAGTCTCTAGGTTTCTGAATAAGAAAGCAAAAGAGTGGGGTATAGGTGGGGGGGGGGGGTAAGAAGAGCAAAATGGTCTAGAACTCGAGCCGGAGGAGCAACTTGGTTATTGAACACCCTTTATGCAGGAGGATGAAGGAGGGGGAGAAATGTGTTTTGTTCCAAGTTGGTACTGGGAATCCTGGGAATCATTGATCGGATCGATGGCAAGAGGAAATGACCTCCTCTACTTTTGTGCCATCGCAAACTTTTCGCTTTGTTCCCGCCATAATGCCTCATGGAGGCGATAGTCCTCGTCCATTTGCCCTCTGGCTGCTCCTGCTCCAGGTGACCATTCCACTTCGCGGCCGGGAATTAGCATGTGAATATCGGCAATAATAACTGGTGACGTTTTATTGCCAGTGGTGCTGTTCATAAATGGAACAAAGCGTGCTCTAAATGGTTAGAATTGTGCGAGTTACTTTTTAAATACGTAGTAAGATTGTTCAGTTTTATCCAGGGCGTTTGTTCTCTATGAAGTAATTGCTGGGCTTGAATTACAGCAATTGTGACCTGACGTGCAACCACGCATAATTACAGGCTGCTGACCTATTTACTTTGTCGTACCAAAGCAAAATATGCGTAAAGGCAACATATACAGAATTTACTTATGATAATTAGTTCCTGTAAATTACCTGTTTGGATATATTCAGTAACGTACACTATAATAATCGAGATAATGTTGAATTTGAGCCAGTTTAGGGAAAGCGATGGTTTGGAAATGAGACTCCAAGATAGTATTTCTAATGAGCAGTTGAGCTTTCTTTTGTTTGTAATATTAAAAGTGCCAGTGCCGGGAGGCATGCGATATCCCGAAGATTGCGAATTGTTGGATTTTTTTTGCCCCTATTATAAAAGGTCGCATTGCTTAGCATCCAGGGAGAAGGGAAGATGAAGTGTGCCAATTCCAAACCACTTTTGCCCTGGAGGAATCTTAATTGCCTGCCAACTGGAACGGATTATTATTTTTCCTTTTTACCGCATTTCATTTCTAGTGACTTTTATTGCGAATCTTTGGTGGCGACGGCGATAATAATAATAATAATAATAATAATAATAATAATAATAATAATAATAATAATAATAATAATAATAATAATAATGCTAAATCTGCACGTTTAAGAAGAAAGTGTGACGGGATGTGGCCATTATTTACAGCCATTTCATATTTCCCGAGAAAAAATGAAATGATGCTGTTAGGAGGTTTTGAATTTAGTCATTTTGCACATATCTCCGCAGCCCTTTAGATTTTCTGCCCTTTTCTTTTTCATTCTTTTCATTGACTCCTTTGGCCTATAGCCTATTTAACTGGCTTGTCTACGTACTGTATACCTTGACGTAAGAGTATAGGTATATGAACTTATCACTTACAAGTAAAAGCAAGTCAAAGACTGCAAGAGGTAACTTTTCTAAGAAATACTAAACGTATAGGAACTTAAAAACCTGCGTAGCCGGAAGCTAGGAAATATGAGAGAACCAAACAATAGCCTACTATAATAAGAGCAGTAGAAAACGACCCAAAGCAACTCACTTAAGAGCAAGACAAGAGACTGCTCATGGACTTAGACTCATGTTACGAAGGTTCGTATATATAACCAAGGGATAAACTTATCCCCAGGAGAGGAGGTGCGAATCGACCAACTCCAAGCTCATTCCGACGTCGAATGTCTGGATGGCGGGAAGAAAATGCCCAGCGAAAATGCCGGTCAAGAGGAGTAACCAATCAAATAAATCAAGAACATGGAACTATATCTCAAACCAAAAGGGGGACCCTAACGGAACAGCTCTCGATATGATGGCACATAATTATCAGGAATGACCTTAATTTAAAAAAGAACAGCCTTCCTGTAAAAATAAACTTTACACCTCCCAATCCACCCAAAATAACAAATCAATTATCAAGATTAATAATTACTTGCAGTAATACATGGACAGTCTTCTGCTCTTGGCAATTTCTCGGCTATTCACATGCCCCCCTCCCATTGTTAAACTTACGAACTATAGGAATCTAGGTACCTCTATGAAGCAATTGAAAATAGGAAAATTGCGGCATTTTTTTCTACATAACGTAGCCATGTTCTAATTATTGTCATTCACATCCGAGGATAGAGGGTGACATCTGCTACCGGAATCGTCAAGAAATTGCCCAAAAGGAAAGGCGTGCTTATCGTATGAGTGGCGTGGTACGGTCCAGTTCGGCCGCGGCGGAACGTTAGAGAATATAATAATGGAACAGGTGGTTGCGGGAGAGGAAACTAGAAGAAGCTCATCGGAGCGCGAAAATGGAGCACGCGCCCAGCTCGTGGCCTCGGGGCCACCGTTTCTGCCCTCGGGGGCACCTGCCGCCAAACTGCCTGCTTGCTTGCCGCCTCCATGCTTGCCTGCCTTCCTGGCTCGCGGCATCCTTTTTCCCTTGCCTGCCCTTCCACTGCCCTTAGGCCCAACGTCGGGTTCAAAACTTGGCACAATAGGCCCATTTTTGCGATCGGCCCGGGTCTATATACATGATTAGGGGGAGGGCAAGGGTTGACAAAGTGGAAAGGTCGTGAGGAGAAGCATGTTGGACGCCTAATAGCGCAGAAGAGGTAGAGAAGAGAAGGGTGGGGGAGGAGGAGATGGGGAAAAGTGGAATTTTCGTGGAGGGAACGTGAGCTGCATTGTAGGGGCCAACATTTCGCTCTCCACTTGCTTGATGGGAATCTAATCTCCTCGTTAATGCTTCTGGCCTTTAACTCGACATTTTGGCCCATGCAGGCTCTGGCTGTTTTTGGGAAATGGCACCATCCCTAAGGCAAAGCTTCCTCGTCGAACCATTAAGAGGCAAGCCAGCCAGCAGCCTTTCGGACGCATGTGGCTTATGGAATGATCAGAATGTGCCTCTATCCCTCCCTCCCTCCCCTCTCTCGCCTTCTGCATCCAATCATGGAATTGCCAAATAAGTTGGCATTTTTCCCACCGCTTCACCACACTTGATCACTCTCCTTCCTTCCGCTGTTATACCACTTCTTCCTTCCGACTTTAGGGTCTTATGCATAGGGTAGTATACTCCTGCGGTGCTGCGGGGAAAGTTGTCTTTTTAATATTTAAGCGGAATAAAAGTCGTCTTATTTTACGCGGATGTGTAAGTGGGATGAAAAATGTTGGAAATTGTATATTAGGCGTTGATACGTAGTGAACAAGTAAACTGTGGCGACAATTCCAATCCATTTGCTGTTTGGGATTTGTTAAGCTGCTTTTGGGCTGAGTCCAGAAGTAGGGAGTAAAAAGAAGTCAAGTAGAAAAAAAACAGTATATCCTGGCACGATCCTGAACAAGAGAGAGAGTTTCGGATCCTTCTCCTGCTGGCCATTCTTTCCGCTGACAAATCGCCCGACTGGCGTTTGTCTCCACTTGGCGAATAATAGAATCGCCATTACAAAATATTATATCAATATCTGTGATACATGGCAGAGGGAGAGAAGGGATGTGGGTCCACCTTCCTAAATCAATCTGAGCGTCGTCTGTGTATATATCCCTTTGTGTCTGCCGGACTGCCATCTTGGCCGTTGGATATCGCTTTTCATCCTCACCTACATTTTGGAACATGGCCCTGTTTTTTTTTTTATTCCGTCAGATTCTTCATCCTGTTCTTTTCTTGCCAAGAATAGCTTGCTGAAGCAGTCATCCATTTCATAGCTGCAGTACATTCATCCGTCCATCTCTCTCTCTCTCTCCGTATACACTATATAGCCTAACGGAGCAGGTGGAAGATCCTTGCCAAATCGAAATCATTTCTATGCAAACGGTCGGGACTCTTCTGCATACGTCAACATTCGCCACCAGAAGCTTGGAGCAAGTGGGCAACGAGAATAATTCAACGCCGGCTGCCCAGTTTGCGAAATATTTGTTCAGCAGGGCACGAGTCATTTAATTACTGCACTTGGCGCCCGGAATTCGCTCAGCCGGCTTCTTGAGGCCGCGTTTGAGTCGTGGGATTTTAGGTGGGGGTCCGATACTCTAAAAATTCGATGCCACATTGGGCGAATGTTCAACTTCTGGATTCTCTGTTGGACCAGGAGGCTGCAGGGAAGGAAAAATGGGGAACTTGAGGCACTGGCAGCAGCAGCTGAATCGAGTGAGTGCATATAGCTTGGCTGCCGCGAGAAAGTGATTCATGGATCCTTGGGCAGGCTTCTATTAATTCGATGGAGGGTTTTTTTTGCGCCATAAAGTCCATAAATAAATGGGGGGCGTGCGGCGGATATGACCATGTCTGGGATGAAGTGTAGTAGAGTAAGTAAGTTTGGCACTGTGGAACTGAAGGAAGCTTAGGCTCAATTTATGGGCTCATTAAGGACAGGCAAGGGATCGTAGCCCTTCCAACCATACTTGTCCTTGGCGCCGGGTCATTCCAGCTCCAAAAAAAGGCTAAAAACATGGAAACCTGGGAAAAAAAAGGAAGACGCTCTTTGCCACTAATGCTGCTTTCCTCATCAGCCTCGTTCTGCGTTTCCTTATTTCCAATCACCTTTTCCCAGGGTTCTGTGTAGCCTTCATTGCGTTTCCTCCCACTTATTCACTTTGCACCCGCTAAATATAGTACGAGCCTCAAGCACATTTAACGCAAGCCTGCCTGCCTCTGCGACATGAGATTCAAAGACGAGGCTTTGAATAGGTCCGTTTCTGCATGGTAAAGGTGATCTGCAGCTTTTGGAAAGGTAAAGACGCTGGTTGTGGGCCATCTGGTGTTGGAGGCCGCCAAGGACCGGGGGGTTGTTGGGTCGCGCTGCTGTTGGGGTGGGGAAGAAGGTAAGATAGCAGGTGGTGGCTAATCAACCGCCTCTGCTGCCACTGCCTGCTGCTGCTCGTGAAACTCATCTGCAGCAGCACCTGTTGTGCATCATCTCATGGGCTCGCGTTTCTTTCGTGGAGCGTGACTATGGCGACCTGAACATATAAGTGCAGAAGCTTAGCAAAAAAGATGTAGCTGTACACACAGCAACCCTTGTAATATGGGGAGAACCTTTCAAGATAGCCCCTAAACATCATCAAACTGTAAGGGCCACTTGCAAACTTAGTGCTAAATTATTTCAGAGCCGTTGCTTAATTTGTGTATTGTCGACTCAGGGCATCGCAGTCCTTGGGCGATTTTCTTAACTGGGAGTGAACAAGCCAACAATTTCCACCTTGCATCGCGCTCCTTTTTCAAAAGTACGTTCAACCATTACATGCCTCAATGCCCCTAGTTTTTTTTTTGCTGACATATAATCAGCATTCTTTCTGCCCTGATAAACGAGGCCATCAACCCCTTTCAGTGTATCGAGCCCCCCCAAAAAATCGCAAATGGACACCTGTCAACTATTGCGCCACAGGTGGTATTTTTGCTGATATTCGGCATCCCGGCGTAAAAATAGTCGTACGGTATATTTGGATCCGGATTTTTTTGGGAACACGTGGCAACGTGGTCTTAAGATTGGGGCGACAGGTGTTGGGCATAGGGGGGCCAGCTCTTTTCTTCCCTCTTCTCTTCACATATTTTTTACTCCCTTTTCTCCCCTTGATTGCTAGAGTTCCTTGTCGCGTGGACGCCCCAAGGCCGCTCCATGGCCGCGCCCCTTTGGATCGCTTCAGTTTTCTTTGCCATTATGGGTGCAGGGTATGTAATAAGCACATATTGCGCAACGTGACATGCACGCGTGTTGTATTGAAGGTCCAGCAGAATTCAGAGCTTGTTGGAGGCACAGGTGTGTGTGTATGTTGCATAGGGAGGTGCAGGGGGTGGTGCACGTGCTCGAGCAGCACGCAATGTCAGCGGCCGTTGGAACTCGCAACACCTGTCACCTGCCCCAACAGTCTTTTCCGACTGGTTTGTTTTTGTTTCTTAGGCAGTTCATAACCTACATCATCTATCGATTGAGTGGTGTGTCTTGTAGGTGTTATGAAAATCTGGGTCTGAACCGGCTGGCATGTCATGTTACGTCGGTTTAAGCGAATATGGTCCTGATTATTTCGTACAGTCTCCGTAAGCTGGTTGTGGGTGTAAACAGGACGTAAATACTCTTGAAATTGAGGATGGGAAATGCACCACCCTGTGTATAGGCTTACTTACAGTACCATTGCTTTGAATCACAGTATAGGCTGCGATTTTCTATACTTACACTCCTCTCCCAACTCGTAGACTAATATTCTATCACGCTGATGTGTACAGTCCTCTCACAACTATCGTTGACACATTAGACCCAGTTTTTTTGAAAGTTCATCGAAGCACCTGATCTCAATTCACGGAGACTCAGCTTTTGCCAGGTCATGATAGGAAATGATATACAGTATCGCAGGAATAAATGTGTGTTATTCCAGTGTCATGAAAATTAAACAGGCTTGGAGGGTGCTTGCGGGATATCCGGACATTTTGAAGGAGCGCTGCTTAGCACGTGATTTGCCTATCTATCACAGGAGGGGAGATAAACGACGAAAGCGGACATTGTGGTTAGCTTATTATGGTAGTGCCCATGCAAAGGCGAATGACGTCGTGCAATATGTATTTCTTAAGGAATTACTGTCAGCCCGTGAAATCCTAATCCGGTGGGAATCAAGTGATGATGCTAATGGTTGTGTCAAGGCAGGGTTGAAAAATTATGCAACTTTTGTGTACAGCTGGAGAAGCTATATTGTGCATATACGTACACATGGGTTTAGGGGCCTAGAAGGTGGAGGATGATGGATGGGAGAGTGGAGTCGAACTGGTGCAGGAGAGATTGGAGAAGAAACAGGTGGTGTAAGCCCAGATGCTCGTCGGCAACCTTGCCCTTTCTTTCCAGAAACTCTAGCCGATCATCCTCTTAATCGGCCTTTCCAGCAGCCATGTTGCAATGTGTACACCGTTGTGATTTTGCAGTTTCACCTGCTGGAAATTTTCTGGTATTTTTCGGTTTCACATTTTTAAAACGAGATATACTGGGGCGAAGGACTTAATAGACATGAAAGGATATATGAGATTCCAATAGCATACGGACCGGATGAATAGCGCCTGGCGGACGTGGGTATAATGCTGCATCAATTTGATTGATTGCCTTGTGGCACAAACATGCTTGTTGGACAAGTCGGATAGCTACAACTTGTAGTGAGTGACACGTCAAAATTGGTGATGGACTAGTATAGATAATGAAAGATGCCGTAAGCACATCATGCGGGTAAATTGCTCAGACTGTGGCCAGTATTTTTGGAGTGCACGTGACTTTAGTTTTATTGTTGACATACTGTGCAGTTGTTATTAGCCTCCAGGACTTCGGATTCAAGCCCAAAGCACGGGTGGATTTCAGATTACATTTCAGCAGGTCGTCCTGTTTTCATTGCAGCGATGGGGACGATTTTGAATTTTTACGAAAAGGGGCATTTGTGTACTGTGCGTGGAGCGTAAGTACATACCTGGGCTGGTCGTCAATATTAACGACTTGGTTTGTCGTATTATTTTATTGTGTTATTGTAACCACGAGTTGAATTTATTTATTGAAGTGTATACCTTCGCTTATTTTTCATTAGGTGGCCTGGGATGTTTGCCTTGTTTTTCTCCGTGACTTTTATTAGTTTTGCGGTGATATTTTAGCCGACGCTGTGGCATATGCGGTTAGTGAATTTGCATATCTGCCGCATTTGGATGTTCAGCAGTATTTGCTGTACTTGTGTACGCAGTTGATGACTGTAATGGGATCGCTGCTCTCTTGGCCCTTCAATAAGTGATGTCCATGTCATTTACTCATTGGAGCCTAAAATAGACCTGGCAGTACATCAACATAGCGAAACCCCTTCGTAACAGTGAACCTAAGAATGAATGAATGGGTAAATCAATGAATGAATAGTGGGTTATAGCTATGTTCAAGTATCGGATCATAGAGATATAGTTTCACTGTATGGTAGATATGGATTTAACCCCCTTAGTATCATGCAGGCAAGGTGATGGGTAACAACGGGTTGGAAACAGGATCTGCACGTGTACTGTACGCTACACGTGAGCGGTATCCAGTGGTGTTATGTTAAGGAGCGGTTTTCCTTGTGGTTCGCGTCGCACATGGCGTCTTTGGGGCAAGCTCGTGCTCTCTGGTTCTCCCCTCCTATCCCACAGGGGAGCCTGAAAGTAACACATACAAGCAGAGCTAGTTTGTCCATATCGGGTCAGCAGGAAGGTTGCTCTTGCTTTTGGTGCCTCGTGATTACTTGCAATTTCTCTACCACGGTAAGGCCTTTGTCTGCTTTTCTCTAATTTTGTGGAGTCATTTCTAATTCAATAGCTATTACAACATTGTAGCAATTTAATGTTAGCCACATTATTTAGCGGCGATCGGATCTGTGGCAACAATTTTGCAGGGAAATTATCAAGCCTGATAGGTGTTTTGAGGCATGGAACAAGTATCCTTAATTGCAGGAATTTATCTGAGCAACCCGGCAGGGCTAATGTCCACAGGGGAGCACAGGGAGGGACTGGGGGGATCTTGGCGGACAGTTAATTTCATAATCTCTAAATCAATATTGATGGGACGGACCGAGAGCCGATACAAATGCGCAGGTTGTGAAAAACTCGGGGAATCACATGGAAACCGGGCTCGTGCACTTATGACCAATAAGCCAGAGGATACTTGTAATTCTTTCCATAAATCATTAGTCTCCATTTTTCAGTGGGAATAAAGGGAAGCAGGGGGGTGGGGAGGGAGGGGAGGGGAGGGAGGAAGGCTCATAAAATATGGAACGGTATAATAAAACAATGTAGAGGAATTTCCATTCCTGCTGCTGGATGTTTGCCGCAGCTGGTGAATGTTTCAAAAGCCTTGCTCTCCCTCCCTCCCTCCCTTTACCCCCTTCCCATCCCCTCCCCACCCTCCGCCCGACACACCCACTCACCCTTTCCTACCCCACCCCTTTTATACTAGCTTCAGCCAAAAAATCCGCAAACACTACTGTACGCATCGTCAACTAAACTCTTGGAGGGAAACCGCTTGCCTTTACTGTTAACTGTAATCTCCTTTTATTTCAAGGTGTTACATATATTGAAATGACTCTTATTGAGGGTGTGATGCCGAAGAGAACTGTTGTCAGCAATGTTATCTGTCTAATATAGTATAAGTGCCCGAACCCTTTCAAAATCATTTGTTTGGGAGTTAAAAGTAAGACCATAAAAGAAAGGAGGCATTTAAATCGCAACCAGAACTCTTGTTTGCTTTCTAGACAACCTCATTCGACCTTTTCCGGCAAGTCTGCAGAAGTTTTGTAAACTTATTTGGCAGATGGATGATTGTCGTAGTCTGGCTGTAAAATTCAATATCTTCCCCTTCCTTTAGCTCTCCCCCTCTCTCTGCTCGTTCCCCCCTCTCTACACACATATACCTAGACCTGCACTGCATTGGAAACATTGACTCTATAGCCAGCCAGGCGAGTTGGTCCATCTCGGACGGATGGAAAATTAAAATGCTACTGAAGTGGCAATCGATTGGTACATGTGAACGAGTGGCGCAGCCAGGTACAGTTTTGCCATGCCTTTCCTCTGGGGCCATCAGCATGGTTGTATAGAAATCAGCTAGTGAATAGCTACTTACGGTGTGAACCTTACAAGATTATGCACTGATATTGTGGTCGTTTACTGCATATCTTCAAGGTAAAGAGAAGTTTCTGAAAATCCGTCAATATGGTCTCTTTAACACACACCCTGGCTGTTGTTGGACGGTGTTGCAGCATCATGTACTTTTTACAGTGCAGTACTGTACATTACACTCTCTCTTGGAAATTCATGTTTTTCTGGCTTCACTTTCCCTCACCATGGCATTGAAAGTTATGAATGAATATAAAGTTTTCAGAGAAGGAAATGCATTCTATATACGAGGTAAGTATAGTGACTGTAGAAGCACTGTAAGTGAATGGTATAGTAATGTTCATTCCACCTAACGGCCTAAGTTGTGGACAGAATCAATAGCCATTTTGACTTTATTGAACCATTTTGTATGCCCATCCTCTCAGAGAAATGCAAATAAATGATGCCGCGACTATCTTATGGTTTCGCTGCCTGCGTATCTTATTATGCGAATTGCTTTCGATTCGCCGTTTTATATAGTATCGGCCAGCTAATGTCCTATTAGTATTCATTACTACAGCTGTTTTTTGGCGACGTGTCTTTTTTTAAAAGGGGGTTCGCTTGTAGCATCTTTTTCACGTCCGATATAATGGCTGTGTGCGGTGTAGTACATTAGGATTTTGATTCATATACCCAGTATTCGTACTTTTATTTAGTAGGCCTAGTCCAAATTTCGAAATGTACGAGTACTTGAGATGCTGGCCTTTTCGAGTATTTTTATGTATAATCACGGGTTGAAAACTGCGATCTAGCAATATAAAGCGATAATTAATTTTGCTTTTTTAATTTTCCTCTGGCTGCATATGCAGGATCCAGCAATGAATAGAAAGTCAGACTAGATTATTATTTGTCTCTTTTATGAGATAATTATAAAAGATAATTATTATTTACACATTCTGATGGAGTTGATTTAATGAAGTAAAGTAGGCAACCATTTCATTATGGTACAATATGTATGTAATAAATTTTGTAAGCCTACATACAAAGCTCTTAAAAACTTTTATCTCGTAACTGTGGAATATGCTGGTATCACAGATAGCTCTATTGTTAGGTATCATTTATTATTGTGAATTTATACATATACAATAGGAAAGGTCCAGTATACATATTATTCTTAAAAGCACGGATAGGCCTATTATTTTTTGTTTCTGGTCAATTTTCTGGGGCACAATTTCCGAGTTGTAACTAGATTTTAAAGTATTTATGCAGTATAGGCCTATACAGCACAGTGTAGGCTTACAATATCGGGCGAGATATACTGTAGCTAATGGTGGTATCGCCTATGGGCATAAATATTATAGACAACTATAGAGCGTACAGTATAATGGTGCTAATAGACAAGTTACTTGCAGTTACTGGCCTATCCTAATTAATATAATAGGGAAGTGATTGAAAATTTCAACAAGAACAGTGTCGTGGTACTGTATAGCTTTGTGTTGTTATTTCCAGCAATTTAATATAGGCTATCATGGATTTTTATCTTTTATGCATAGACCGCCTGACTTCAGTATGGGAATTGTATATATACTATGCACTGGGTATATGCACCCTAACCAGCGACTTTGAAAATTAATTACTAATGTAATATATTGCTCTAAGTGCTACGTAGAATGATTGGTATTACACTTTGACCACTTGGTTACAGACTTTTCTGCAGATCAGCTTTCCTTTTGATTTACTGTGTGTCGAGTATGTGCCGTCACACTTTCAAATCGGTGCATCCCAGATCGAATAACAATCTGCAGCATGCTATTACTGCAGGCATTGGACTTATACTGTCGTGCCTCCGCATAAAATAATTGAACCCTCCTCATTCTCTTTTTCTCTCGAAATGAAAATAGCTGCGGCAAAATTGAGAAATGATTTTTGTTGGCCAAGGGGGAGAGGGAGAGTATAGGGGTGGGGTCGTGTGGGGAAGGCTTGGCCTAAACTAATGAGGAGGGATTCTTGCAGTTGCAAATGAAATGAACACGACGTGAAATATGCCGCGTGCGTGCTCACGGACCTCGTTAACTCGGGGGCAACATCTCTCAGGTGGAGGAGGAGAGAATTGGAAAAATGTGCACATTATTCCGCCTGCTATTTTATCCGGGCTCGTAAATCCAGTTTTATGCGCGTTTTTGCATTCAGTGAGGCTCTCCCGGGCGCTAATAATTATGCGATCGTAGATTAAGGAATTGATTTCCACTCCAATAACAATCGCATTGTGGATTGGCGGAGTTTTGTGTGCATGAGTAGAGGCCACGCGAGGAAAGGTGACTAATTGGCAGGTGGGCGTGTCGGAAGACTGAATGCACCCCAGTGTGGGCCCGGCTATCAAGCTCGCTGGCAATTCAATAGAGCTGTAGAGGAGTCGGATGCAAATGAGCGAAGAGGAACCCCCAAACCCCCCTTGCGGCTCTACAGCGGACTTCATGCTGAGGCCCCCATTGGGAGGGACCCTCTTGCCCTTTGACCTGCCGGCCTGAGGAGTGACGGAACTGGGCACTCATTCGCTCATCAAGCGTGATGGAGTGGATGGGGGGGGGCAAGAAGACCGCGAATTATGGCTTTTAAACTGCCGTGGGACGGTTCAGGCAGATATTGGACGATATGATATTTCTGATTTTTGACACATATGGTGTGGTTAGTTGCCACATGAACGTTGGAGTTGCGTGCATTAGGCTGACTTTTGCCAATTTTCTTCTCCAGAACCAGCCTATATTGACTCTTGCAGTCAAGACAACAGCAGGTGTATTAATGAGCAGCGCATGTCGCCGTTTGTTGTTCAGGGAGCGGGAAATGATTATTCCGACAGAACGAGGGGAGATACAGGCGGGTGATAGCAGGCAGCCTAATTATGAAATCGATGGGGCGTTGAATATTTCAGCGTATCGTCGGCTGTTTATGGAGCTGCGATTCATTTTTCAGCTTTTGCGGTGTCTGCCAAGTTGCTCAACTATTCATGGCCTTTCCTTTCTGCAAAATCCGGAGGGCAGCTGATGGAGGCGAGGGAAAAGGAGGGGACTTCTCACCCTTCCTGATGCTGCCTCGCACACGCGAAACAAAACTTCACCCTTCTGTTTACATGTTACCTGGCCGAAACATGCCATCGAGCTGAAATTTTCATCGCCTGGTTAGAGAGCCTGTTATAAGTTGCCAAGTATCAAGTCGGGTCTCGACTTAGGCCTGGGTGCTAATGAGTTTTTTATCCCCCCCCCCTCCTCCCCTCCTCCTGCACCCTCTACCAGCCTCCTTCCTTCCTATTTTAATCATACAAGGCGTGCAAAGTGCGGGACGAAAACAATTTTCGCTGCTAATGAAAGTGCGGCTGTTTATTTTGCACTTGGCCACGATTTGCGCTTGTGCTCTTGCCTCTGTGCGAAAAAGTACACACACCCCTCTTGCTAAAATGTATTCATCTTGCATGAGTTGGTGGGGACTTTCGGAATCTCCACCCCTCGACATTGCCACTCTGGCTCCAAATTTCTCATTTGCCTCCTGTCCCCAACTGCCCTCCCGCTGTACTAACTGTCTAATACACGCCAAACAGATACCGGGTTGCTGTCGGATGGTCTGTCGAGGGGATGTCTAGATATTCAACCTGAATAGTGTATAGCCTTTTTTTTTTTTCTTTTCGCGAACCTGCTATTGTGAGTGATACACTGCTTGGGACATTCTGGCTGACCTCCTAATTCACTCACCAGATTCCGCTACCAACTAGCGAGGAACATTGTTACCACATCGCACATATGCAGGGTTGTCAAAAACTGGCTGTTTAGTCTGTTTGGCCATTTTGTCTTTTTTTTCTGTTTAAAAAATTAGATCTATCACGATATTATCTTGTCCCTTTGGAACATTGCGCTTTGTTTGTGCTTACAGGAAAGCTGTCTTCGCCTTAATCGTAATCCAATCAGCTAAGCGGCTTGAAGCGTTCGCGTTGCTGTTCTCGCCATTGTAGGCGCTTGCCTGGGGACAGGATCAGTAGGACTTTTTCCAGACAACTTTGACACTGCACCAGTTGTAATTTAATTTTATTGCGGATAAAATGGCGTGGCGGAGCAATCTCTTTGTGTCAACCTGTGATTTATGCAGGTTTTTTTTTTTCAAATGGGCATTTGGCGCGAAGATTCGGGTGAGGCTTATTTTGATCGGCTCCTGCTGTAGTTTTAAGAATAAGTCGTTGCTAGAATTAAGATGCTATCCGATGCGGCGGAAGAGTCTTCAAAATTCGCATTTCCAGGCTCCGGGAAGCAGCTTTTCCAGCGTCCGTATTTGTGCATTTATTTTTCCATCCTGCAGCAGAATCACCTAGATGCAAATTCAATTTCGCAAATCCAGATTTGTCAGATGTTAGAAAGGGAGGAGGTGTTTGGCATCGAAAGAAAAATGGCCCTGCACGTGTCCCATGCATGACCAGTATTGTGACAAATGTCAAGACCAGCACTTGAGTAACGAAATAAGTTAAAGGGAACCATGGATTGTAAATGTGAGTTACTTGAGACAAGCCCCAACCATCAGGCGAATCTAAGGGAAAATGCCAAAATTCTGCACTATATCTTGGTCATTTTTGCATCTATTTACACGCTGAGATGGGACACATTCAACATATCATCTGGAGATTTGTACATATGGACCGTATGAAGGTGTCCATTGTCTCTTTGAGCTCGTGTGCTATACATGAGATCTTGAGCCTGTCTGACACGCGGTCATCGGCAGTTGGGCAGATGTAGGCTATGTTAGTGTGGTGATTTACACCGGGCGGCAGGATGAGAGAGGTCCTTTACCATTGTGAGGCCAAGGCCAAGCGAGGTCAAGCGGGAAGTTGTGCGGGGCAGTCACCCTACGACGGATTAATGCGATTCCAGTGTCCTGGATTAGGCCGCTTCCGAACAAAATCATGTGCGAATCGGATTTTGGCTTGGTGCGCGATATTTTTTTTTTTTTTTCACCCTCCTCTTGCTGCTGCTGCTGGCGCGGGAACGAGAGGGAAAAAAAGTGCAAGTGGCGCTAAAAGGGTTTGCAAAAGCGGAATTTGCCAATGCGCGGTTTTGACAGCCGGTGCGAGTTGGCCAAATTTCATTTACGTGCTCTTTGTGTAAATACGACGCCCATAACGAAATGTTTGTAGATGAATATTTTGTGTTTTATTTGCAGTGACAAGTTTAGTTCCCTTTTGTTTTTTTGCCCCAAACCCGATTTTGGGTCCGCGTTGCAAGAAGCGCACTTTTATCGCATGCATTTTTGCACACCCTGGTCGACACTATACCATACCATGCAAGATGGGAGTTTTTATGAAGCCTATCGGCTGATGCTGTGGATAAGTTGTTGATGTGAAGTTAGAGTCAATAGGACAGTACTTATACGGGACATATAAATATAGAATATGGTGGGGCATGGTCATTCGCCTCTTTGGTACATTGCCGCCAAAGAGCTCAATTTTGACTTATTTAAGCGAGCTTTTTGACCAGTGTATACACTGTATAGTAACGTATTTGGAAAGGTTTACAGGGTGGTCAGTGCATTACCCTGTATGCACTGTGTCAGTATGTGATATGAGGAAGGCTTCTAATTGGTAGCCCCACATGAATGGAACTCTGAGAGCAAATATCAACTGTGATTCGCATTGCAGCAACTGATCGCAATATATGGTTGAACTGACGCAATGCCAATACCGTACCTCATTAGGCTGTAGAGAATGTGATCTTTTCCTTCTCTTGCTGAGAAAGTGCAGGAGAAAAGAGTCGTCACGGAGAGACTATCGATTATCGGTTCATAGCCGGTTTTAACAGAATGAGTGTAAAATGACTTTAGTTGGCCTTCTTCTTTCTTGTTGCTCTGCAATTGCCAATCTCAATCAGCAACTTCCATCCTCCTGCCAACCGTTTCTCTCTCTCTCTCGCTCGTTTTTTTCTCCTCAAAAGAAGGGTAATTTGTGGAGAGAGGAAATCGAAGTTTTCTTGTTGCAAGAAATGTAATAAGCAGCTATTCATTGCTGTCGCGGGAATTTCACAAGCATTGGAGAAATCCATTTGGACATGAAATGTGGAGCGTACTTTTCTATGGAGATTTTATTAACCAAATCAATTCATTTTTTATGTGTGTCCGGGAGGGAAGGTTTTATTGTGCGGCTTCCATTTGGTGGGAGCTCCTTTGCTCGAGGGAGCTTTGTTGTATAAGTTACCCCCGGGTTGGGAAAGAGCTCGGTTGGTTGGTATGCCTGGCGGTGTCACCTGGCTGAAGAGCCGTCATCCTACGGAGAAACAGAACGAATAGCGGCCGGCAGCAACCAGCGGGAGGAATTCTCTTTGTGAAGAGGCTGTAAGCAACAACTTTGGCCACATGGCCCAAGCACGAAAACCAAGATTTTACATGCTTGCCTTTTCGAAGAAAGGCCAACCCGTTTTTGGAGGCGGAACAGACCGAATTTGATGTTTTTTTGACAGTGGATGGAGCTGCATAACAGCATGGTTTTGTGGTAACGGTCGCGTAATGGTGATTAATCAATTGTGGATGTTGTGCTGATGTTTTGTGCTTTTTATGTAGGATCTGTGCATAGAATTGGCAGGATGTTTTGAAATGGAAAATATGCAATTAAAAAAAAAATAGTGCATATTTTTTGTGTAAAATATACAAAGTAAGCGGCATTACACTATATCCTGACATCGTCGCTTTATCATATTACATTGTCACCTAATGGAACCGCCTACTTGTTGAAGCACTCCAGGGTGGGCAGTTTTATTGTGGCTGGCGGAACTTTTACGCATACGAAATAGGCTTTCACAACAAATCTTGCGAATACCACATTCGATTTTCAAATTTGGTATCCTCCCATAAATATATTTGGTCGAAGTATGAGTCCCCCGCTATATGCCAGGAGAAAGTCATTAGGGGGAGCAATTGGGGCTAACGGTATAGCGCTCTTGGAGATTGAGGACTAGGAGGGGGTGAGAGTGATGGCGGCAAGAATGTAAACAAGCAGCCAATTGGTTGTACCCTTTTCGTCCGACCTAGTTCCGTGCTCGCACCGTTTCTGACCAAAAAATGTTACCACGCGGGGGTCGAGGGGCAGCTGCCCAGAGGAGGAGGTTTGAGGGGGAAAAGAGAAGGGAGGTTCGTGACCTTACCCCAAGGTTGCCTAAATGAGGAGGGGGCCAACCACACCTGAAAAGTAGGAGTTTTCTCGAGGTTGGTAATTGGACAGGATTCTTGCCATCAGATTTGAGGTTGCACAATTATTACAACCTGGATTCAATGACTTATGACCTTTCTGTTGGGATGTTGAATCTACTGCCCTCCAGCTCTTCCTCAGCAACCAGTGCGTGCTGAAGTCAGTTATTATGACACAACAGCTGCTGAGGTCGAGGTTTCGGTTCGTGACCTTCCCCTAAGACAGACGATGGCACCTGGATCCCGGATAGTCCGAAGACGGCGTATTTTTCTGTGAAACAGAAGAGGTTGGTAGTGAGTCAGTGAAAACGACCCCAACGGCCGAAGGAAGGAGCACCTGACGCCAAAAGTGGGCTTGGATAGGTGAGGCCTGGGGGGGGGGGGGTGCGGTAGGTGGGTCTGGGGGTGGGCAGGGTGCAGGGTTTGTATTTGCACCTGCCGTGGCTGCTGCCCGCCCTCCTCCAGTAGCCACGCTCCAAAGCAGGCAGTCAGGCTGACTGACCATGTCCTATATTATTGTGCTCGTGATCAAGTGACTGCGAATCATCTCTTGGCTGAAAGGTATGGACCATATTCCTTTCACATTCGGATATTGAAGTCATATGCACGTCAGGTGAAAAGTGTTCAAAATGTGGCTGCTGCTGCAGTAATTGAAGTTATCGTTTGCCGTGCTTGGGGCGATGGTATATACTCTATAGATGTGCCAAACTTAATTGCCCTCGCAACTTTTTCAAACGCAAACGTGTAGAAGAAAAGTCGGGAGAGGAGCATTTGCTTCGAACTAATTATCACACCGAGTTGGAACCTGCTTTAATCGCCGCGGGATATTTGCGCCTCTGATTATGTCCCCGAGACAAGGCGTAAGGAAGAGAAAAGAAGGCGTTCTTCTGGCAAGTAATGCTGTTAGTGGTAGGTGTTGGGGTTATTTGGAAATCCCATCAAAGATGCAGAAGGCCATAGAGTCTGAGCTACAAATATTTATAGCGCCTTGTGTGGAATTAGCCGGTTCCATAGAATCCCAGAGCAGCTATGGGGGAGGGAGGAAAGTGGGGCGGGAAAAAGTGGGGAGCTGCTCATCAAAGTTTCAGGCTCGTTTTGATGTTTCTGCGGCAGTTTAGTCTAATGGCAACCCGTCATGAATAACTCGTAATTTAATCAATAGGAAATCCGGCCCTGCCCTGCCCCCTGCCCTGCCCTGCCCCCCAGACCCTACCTCCCTCCTCCGCCCATCACGCCAAAAATTGGCAAGAAAACTCGGGTGTAATACAAGGGTGCAATGGTTTTGGTGGGGTGCAATGGGATGAGGAGGGTGGATGAGGGGGGAGAATGGTTGAAGGGAATGGAGGGGTGAAGGTGGGGGTATTATCGATCTCTGTTCTCAGTGTAAGCGCATCTCGGCAGCGGGATTTGCCTGAGCAGCCCGTTGCTATTATTCTAACCCGTGCTACAGACATACCTTTTCTTGTCCCAATCTACCTGCGTGGTAGGCAACCCAAATTGCAGGCCTACCTCTGTGGTCGATGCTGATTGGCTTGGTAGGCAGTGTGTGGCGGTTCTTTGAATGGGGGGTGTGCTCGGAAGCCTTATGTAATTAATTACTGGGGAGTCTTATTGGAGGGATCTGATTTATTCCACGCGGATGTCTGCTGATGCTGCCAAGAAGTGGTGGTATTGGAAAGTGTAATTAAATGCTAATTACATTTCTTAGGGATTCTTTTGTGGCGTGCGGGTTAGTTTTTAAGATAGATAAGTTATGCAAAAAGCCAGTGATTTGTCAGTACTCACGCGACTATTGCCAGTATCTATATGCTCTTTGGCGTAGTATGTACTAATGGAGCAGTTGATTTTTATCTTTTTTTTCCTTCATAACTGACCGTGCTTGAAAATTGCATCTATTTTATTAGGTCGTATTTTGTCGAATTTGTCCGACAGCAATTATTTTGAGATATAGATATGATCAGCTTATCCCTAGGATTCCTGTCTCTCTGCTCCAGGGATCGGCCTTTGAGTGAGTTTGGCAGGCAAATATGCTGGTCCTTTCTTATACAGTCGATTTGCACAAGCGTCATATCATTCGTGACTATAAATTGTAATACACTCGCAAAGTGACGCACTGATAAGCACACTGAAATGTCTACAGTAGTTCTAGCTACTTTTAGACTCCAAGCTGCTTATTATGAATGAGTTATTTTCAAACAGTTAGAGTTCTTAGACATATTCTTATGCGTTTTTGGTTCACCTGTACAGTTTTTAAACGTTTTTAAGAAGTCCAGACTCTTGACCCTGTTTTTCATCGACATTGTAAGAAATTTAAAGGTGCCCTAGAAAGTTGAACACTGAACAAGCTAGTTACACGGCAGTAAATCGCAAAACGTGTCCGCATATATGCAAGAACGTGACTCACATGTCATGACGGGCCGCCGAACACTTATGCAGAGTAACGGTGGATGGCACGGGAATAGACCGTCTAGGGTGCAGTTGTGCAAGGTGAGGTGAATATAATTGCCAGACTGCAGTGCAGTTAGTTGAGTTGCAAGATGCGAGGTGGAAGCGCAAGTTTTGCAGCATCATAACGCCCGGAAGCCAATCTCTGTTACACCCACTCTGCAATCAAGCTTTTTTTCTCCCCCCCCCCCCATCCCTCCCCTCCTCCCACGTCCCCCTCCTCTCCCCTCCGTCACTCACGTCGGATCGGCTCGCAACTGCCGAATTAATTAAATTTAATTGAAAACCGAAATTCAATCCGCAACTTAATTAGACGGCTCCATTAATTTCACTCCCAGGGTGCGGCTTCAAAAATAATAATAGCAGTCCTACAGGATCAGGGAGGGGGGAGGAAAAAATCATAAATGTAGGCAGGATGAGGGTAGGAGACAGATCGAGGGTCCTGTGCTGTAGAGGCTGAACCCCTGAGTTGCCCCATTATTGCACTTTCTTACATGCCAATATATTGTATGTCTTTCGCATTGGTGCAATATTAGAAGCCACTTTTTAAAAGCATTTGGAATTTAAGTTAGATGAATGGAGCATTTTCGTATTAGGAAGTCAATTGCTTCCAGACATCAAGTTCAGCCATCTGCGTAATAGCTCGTTGTTGTGAAATTAAATCAATTTGCATGCCCAGAGCAAATTTTGTTGCCTCGTGATTCAAACTGCTGCGAATGACAAGAAACAGCTAGTTACTGTGGGATGTGGCCCGACAGTGAAAAGTCCAAACAGTGCACATTACTTGTTATGCTATTGGATTGATCCAGTGGTAATGAAGTTGCGTGACCGTTTGATGAAATCGAGTCAGTACGTGGTGGCTTCCTTTGATTATTGGTGTCGATGGCATGAGGGCGGGGGTGTGAAGGGAGATGTCAGGGGTTTGTATGGGTGGAAGGGGAGGGGAAGGGGAAGGGGGGGGGCATAGCTAAGTAGGTTATGTGTACTTGCACTCTGCACCGTGTGAATTAGTGCAGAGTTGGGGAATGTGCAGCGTGTATGGCCATGAATTTATGATGCGCATTAGAGGGGAAGCCCGTTGTTGCCTCCAATGGCAGCAGTTTGGGAGAAAGCATAATAAAATTGTAGTCTCCCACTAATTACCCCATAATTTGTTATTTACAACCATGCCCGTCTTGGCGGCACCCCCCATCTCCTCCCCCTACACCAGCCCACCATCCACGTCGCTTTCCCCTCCATAATTCTTACGCAAACTTTGCTCACTTTTCTTCTTCCTTGTGCGAAAGGGTCAAACTCGATCGACGGTTCAGTATGTTTTTGACAAAGTCGAAATATTTGGTGGTTATTAAATATGAGAAACTACCCGCAGATGTCGTAAGTTAATGGAAATAAATAATCTGATAGCAATGTCTTATATAAAAAGTAATTTTGACTTGGAGTTTTATGGCCATATTAAAGCACAGTTGTTGAGATCACAGTAGCCGGCAACTATTTCAGTTTTGAAATGTGTGGACGTTATCAATGAAATGGCGATTAAAGGTAATTGATGACCTCCATTATTGAAAAAAAGAGGCCAAGAGTATCCTGGAGGTATGCATTCATCAGTACTGGGTGTGTTTTTTTTCTTTCTCGCAGACTTCATCTTCGAAGAGTGCTAGTGGTTGCATAGCGTCAGGATAGAGTATTTAACCAAATACAGGTATTGTAGTATAGGGCTATAGGCTATACATAAAATGAAAAATTAATAAATACGTCGAGAGGATATTCGGGATAATGTATACGAAATGTATACGAATGTATACTAGAAGCAGAAGTTCGTGATGAGCTGTTGCAACATTTCAAACTTGTTCACGTTATAAGTTATTGTGTAGGTGGTGACAGACAGTGCGACGATGTATTGGGATTAGGTATTTCTTGCACCACGTGTGTTCACATTCTCATTATTTTGACATATGGGTTTGTGCAGTGGAATTTAACACTGCTGCAGTTCGGGTTTGTCACCCACGTGAATTATACCAAGTAGTTTACAGAACATACAGAATGTGCTGACATGTAATAATTGCGTAAGGAATATTTTAGACGCAGTGTTCAACATTTGGCCAAGATAACGTTACACGGAATTGATTGTAACTATCAGCAGAATTATCATATTTAAAGTAAAATGAGACGCAACACTTCATCACTTGGGTGCTTTTTTTATGTAGCCAAAAGCAGCAAAGTTCATTCTGAACGGAAATATGATTCACGCTATCTTAAATATCTGGGCTTGGATGTCACCGTACTGCTTCCTACAAAACGACTTTGTTTTCATTATCGAGTTTTGTGAAGTTATGTGATAGGGATGGTATAGAACTATATAGATGATAAGGTGATATTGAATGTTGTCCCCTAGTGTCTGTCCTGCTCTTTTTTGTAGCTTTTCAGTCGTTGTATGTAAGTCACGTGATTTAGCGGATAATATTCTTGAATCTCATGGTATTCCATTTTTTTTAAACGTCATGACGCTGAAATAAGCTGCTGCGTTAGTGTAAAAATCTAAACGCAAATAGCTGTCAGTAAATTAATACACTATGTCAAATTTACCTTTTTGCCAAGTAGCACATAAAATCAATCCACTGCCTTAGGATCTCCCCTATTAGTATCCGGAAGGAAGGATTTATTGATTAAAATGATGAAGTAAGGCTATTTTTATGGCTCTGTACACAAAACTTTTTTGCTAATGGTGCGATTAATTTGTGCTAGGTCCGTTACCTGCTGCAGTGATGGTAAAACTTGTTGGCTACGCAGTTCCTATTTCACAGGTAATTATCTAGCACCCAAATTATTGTTGAAACAGGAAAAAAAAAATGTCTCGGTAATACGACAAAGGTGCATCTACAGTATACAGCTGTACGGCTATTCAGACTAGTTGCATGATTATCATTATCGAGCTGTACCCATGCCACAACCGACAGTGAATTTAACAGGCATGTAACATGCAACATGAGTTGACTTTGTCGTCTGTACTTGTTACGATGGAGTAATAATGGTCATGTTGGTTATTATTTAATTATGTAATATGTGGAACAGAACCTACTCTTTCCCTATAGTGATATGCTTTTTCGATGTCATTTCTACTATGTTATTACTTATTAAATATTCTCGTATTTTACATATTTTGCTACACTATGTCATTGTTTTGGAGAGCGGCAGCATTCAAAGCAGCATCGAATAGGTTATTTCCTCCTGTCATTGTAATTTTTGTCATTTTGTACCTGCTGTCTTTCTATTACAGTCACAATTTGCATTCTATGTGCTATCTCCTAAAAGTTGATTTTATAGAAGTGGAGGAAGCGCTATTTGCCTTTATAATGTCCCGTCAATATTGCTCGTGTACAGTGCATTTTGGTGAGGAATCAAAGGCAGCAGCGTGTACTCTATTTTTAAAAGGCTTTGCATGTGGCATACAGCATAGAGCATACTCGTATACTGTATAGTACCAGTGTTGGGCATAAATCGAGGCATACTGTCAGCGACATTTTCCGAAGCGGCAGAAGAAGGAATCTTGCTCGCCCGGCTTGCAGTATCCTTATCTCCGATTCCTTCTTCTGCCGCCTCGGAAAATGTCGCTAGCAATATGCCTCGATTTATGTCCAACACTGTACAAAATCCGCACATGCATTGTGATCATTATTTATCCTTTATGCGCCATTAACCTGACATTCACTTGCACACACCCGAGTTGTCTGAGAATTAAAATTGATCTGATTGCTTGTCAGCAAGTAAAGCTGGGTTTACATGTGAGCGAAATGATCAGCGATTTGCATCGCCAGCGATGAAATCCTAACGAAAGCAGTGATTTGGGCCGAAAGTAGCAATCGCGTTTAAGAAGGGAGGGCCTCGGCGATGACATCGCTCAAGGAGATGGCGACGACATCGTCGCTCACTTGTGGCGTATTCGGGTGGCTGTAAATTCGAGCCATAAACAACCCGATCGTCTTTTGTCTCCTTCCGATAGTCCTTTGCGCGGGCGATGCTGTTGGCATGCTGTGGCGATGCTGTTGGCATGCCGTGGCGATGCACGTCGCAGGCATGTAAACACACGGGCGATGCTTAAGCGCTATCGCTTGAGTCATGACGTCAGAACCGCTACAATTCACGGTCGAAATGCATCGCCGCGATGCATTTCGCTGATCATTTCGCTCACATGTAAACCCACCTTAAGAATATGAAAGGCAATAGTATCAACAGATGACTGTATGTGGATATGTAAATTAATACATTTTGATTTGTGTACTTATACGTTGGTATAATGCTGTACCAGCTTTGGTCGTGCTTCAGTACCACCATCTAGGTTTTATTTTAAATATGACAACTATAGGTTGATGCACGATCACAGTCCGATTCACGTCAAAAGTAATTAAGAATAAATGATGTACGCACTCGTTAACTTTGAAGGGAGCTGAGATACAGCACCTTGCAACCTTTGGCGAATGTGGAGTATAGGCCATACGGGAGTAAAGTCGAGCCAAGAGAGAGCAACTAGCGGCGCATGCTAGAGTGCGAAAAGCGATTGGCGAAGGGAATTAGTCGAAGGTAGGGGATGGAGAGGATGAGGGGAGGGAGGGAGGGAGTCTGCATACGTCAGAGACGGGAGTGACGCATTTGGCAGCTCATTTCCCTTTGATTGTTTATTCATCTCGGGAACGTGTATTTTGAAATCGGGCGAGCCCATGCAGACACCATTTATGCATGGATAAAGGGAATTGCTTTGCATGGATAAAGAGAATTGCAAAAATATGTGAGGCTCTCTGTCGTACATGAAAATTGCAAGAGAAATTTAGTGCGCTCGTCGTGCCAAAGGATGCTGTGCAGCTTTTGCTCTC
Organism: Catajapyx aquilonaris; assembly: GCA_000934665.2. Lineage (NCBI taxonomy): Eukaryota > Metazoa > Arthropoda > Diplura > Dicellurata > Japygidae > Catajapyx > Catajapyx aquilonaris. The sequence goes on along the minus strand of JYFJ02004750.1, from coordinate 5,079 downwards.
TCTCTCTCTCTCTCTCTCTCTCTCTCTCTCTCTCTCTCTCTCTCTNTTAGTGCGCTCGTCGTGCCAAAGGATGCTGTGCAGCTTTTGCTCTCTCTCTCTCTCTCTCTCTCTCTCCCCCCGTGTGCATTCCATCCCTGATATATTTCTTTGTATCGTATAGATTACCGCCGATCTACTTTTAAATATTTTATTGTTAATTTTTACTGTTTTCTGACCTTGTACTTAATGTGAAAGGCGCATGTCTAAACTCAGCAGTTTGAATATGCAGGTTTGGTCCAGGTAATAATTTTTACCTTGGTTTTCATCTCACGTGTATCCTGGAAACTATGCATCCAGAGCAACGCAGATGTATTAAAGGGGAGGCGTTCTAGAGAGAAAAAAAATGTGACCACACCTGGAGAACCTGTATAATTCATTAGCAGTTAATAACTCCAGTTTATTAGACACCTTTTGCTGATAACATTTTACCTTTTAAAAAACGCAGTCTGCAAAAAATCTAAACAGAAGTAAGTGCTAAATAATTGCATAATGCAGAATTAGTATGGTCCCTGAAACTTCTCATACCTTCAGAGTCACGATGTCAATTTTTGTGTCAGGTTTTAATGGGCAGATATTATGTATGACAACTTGATGAATACACAATGTACAGAAACCAAATGGACTTGAAAATATTATCAGATTTATCCTTTAAGTTAGCGCAGAATCACTTGCACGTCTAGTAGAGTCTGACAGAGAGAAAGAAGCCCCAGCAGAATGTGACTGTAGGTGTCGTATGTAGGGTGGGTATGATTGGGGCTTATAAGAGTGGCGGGCCTAGGAGAGGAGCTTTGGAGGCCCGCCCCTGGACATGTTTAGGGCAAGGAAGTAATCTGGACCTAGATGCAACCTGGATGGGAAGAAAAAGAACTCCCTCCTCTTCTCCTGCTCTCAGCCTTGCTCGATCCGCTGTAGTGACTCGACTGTGCTGAATAGGAAAATATAGACTCGAGTCTGTCTTTTTTTTTTCCTCCCCACGTCTCATCTGGGTGCTCCCTAAAGCTGCCTTAGCAGGTAATTGCTCCAAACTGTCACATTTTGCCTCTTGCGAGTGGAACTTATGGACTAGTTAGTATACAATGGTACTATAGGAGGGATTGTCAGAAGTGAATGTGCATTCTTTATGTGACAGTAGACTGCGGTTAAATGAACAGGTGTGTGGTGGTGTAGCCTGAGGATTTGGTTGTTTCTATTATTGCCATTTATACTTACTTAGGGGCCTAGTTTGGGCAGAGAAGGTAATTTACCCGTAAAATGTTAGAAATGCCAAATATCGTGAAACCCGCTCAAAATAATTGAGAGGCTGCACCTTATCTAATTTTGTAATGAATATATATAGAACCGCTATATAGTTCGTATTGGGCCAAATTAGGTGTAAATAGCCTCCCCCCCCCCCAACATTTCGGATGGAATAATGTCCATTCCCCGATTGACTATATTGCACAGTACCTGGTGAACAGTCCTTGCGCTGGAGAATGGGAGTCGAATGGAGAAGAGCAGAGATAGTTATCTATAGACAGTATAGTGTGTCGGTGTGCGTGTGGATGACGGGAAGGGCTTGGGTTGACAAGTGGCGGCGAATCTGCGAACTGGTGGCCGCAACAGGACTCTGGAGAGCCATCACCTCTCCACCGATGATCAGTTAAAATGGGAATTGTGTGATCAAAGAGCTGTCATCATGCCGTTACGATGCGGTCGCATTTTAATGCCATTTTTTTTCTGCCTCCCCCGACCAACGACCTGCTCTATTCCTCGTCGACAACTGATTCTGGAAGACAAGTGCGTCGTGTAGCCAATGGATTTTTCCAGCTTTTTTTTTTTAACTAGATGAATCCTTGGCTGTATATAGGTACCCATTATTGCTTTTTTGAAGAGAACTATGTCCAGAGAGAGGAAATAAACGCATGTTGATGTTCACATGTTGTTCTTAGGACGTGTTAGAAAATTGATGGTCCGTATGTTACATAATTGTTGTCAGGCTTTTGCACTGAACAAAACCATTGCGGGTTTCTCCTAACATGTTTGGTGAGTTTTTTCATAAGTTTTTCCCCCCGGTGTTAGGTATCCTTGTAAACAGGAAACTTCTGGGTGGCCGTGCAATGTCCGTCTATGCTAATGCTTTTTGAGTTGCATTAATTTATGCAATGATTGTGTATATTCATACTGTATAATAAAGGTGCCGTTATAATAAAATCAGGCAATTGAAATAAGAATTTTCTCCCTGATCACTTTCTACTCTCTTGTCAATCACATTTAATTTGCGGCTGCAAAACTTGATACGGACAAGTAAGTGGCCCCCGTTATGCAACATGTCATTCGCTTTGGCATTTTGATATTTCATGTAGATTACCTCTCGTTATCACATGACAAGTCAGAAATGCTGCGAGTTTTTAACGCAGCTTGTATCTCTTACATGCAGCAAATCAGGATTGTTGTCAGTGCCACTACTCATTCAATACTCATTAGCGTAATTTTTACCGATCCGGAAATCTTTCTGCTGCAATTACATTGGCATGGTTACTTTAGTGCATGTGGATGAACGTACTCCGTTGGCTCGACTCGAAGCATAATTTGAAAGAGTGCAAAGAAATTGTCTGGAGAAAGAGAACGTGGCAAAAATATTCGCAGAAGGCGAGAAAGAGCGAGGAGAAGGAGCGAGCATTATCAATATGAGTTACATAAGTGGAAAAGGTTATAGGAGCTCGGCTCGCAGTAGACTATACAGGAATGTCGGCGAGATTGCTAGCCGGCGCAATATATTGCCTCCATAAAAGGGAATTCGGAGAGTAAATCAGAAAAAAGTCTGGCGGCGCTTTATAAAAGGCCTAATGGGATGTCGGTGGTGATTTAACAGGCGCACTATCGCCGAACCAATCAGCAAAATTTTCCTCTCTTTCTTTTCAAAACGACCCTCTTACACGACTCTTTAATTTCCTTCTGCTTTTGCCTTGCTTATGAAAGTGAGAACGAGCAATCATGTCCCCCCCCCCCTCTTTCTCCCCACCCCCATTCCCTTATCCTATATACTATATACCCCCATCTTCCAGCTTTTTGCTCTCCTTCCTATAGCTACCCACAGAAAGAAAAGAGAAAAATGTTTTAAAGGTAGTATGTGCCTATGCAGTACTTTTCTGCATGGCGACATGGCCCGACACTCGTCTTGTGCTCTATTCTTGCTCGAATCTGTCCGCCAGATCGCGTCATATATTATTAGGCGACACGAGTTTCTTCTTACTCCGGCAAAGCACAGATGCTACTCGTGCGGAATAGGGCTTAAATCAGCAGAGAGCAAGGATAAAAGAAAGACTTCTTGGAGCAATTAGCCCGTGAAACTATCAAGCTGGCTGGCGTGGCGGTGGGTGTGCAGCCACTCGGGGGGGGGNNGGGGGGGTTGCACTGATGCTGCGTGCCACATCTCACCAATCCCGGCGTTTTGTCGTCATTTCCTGATTCGCGTGCGACTCTGGCTCCCTGCTTTTGATCTAGGTTGCCTAGGTTTTTATTGGAGCTTGGAAGGAATGAGGTCATTTCATATTTTAATTAAGGGATGTGATCTCATCAAAAAATGCGCGTGCAACATATTGCATGTAAGGTATACTGTTCTATTTGTTTTCCACTCTTTGCAGGATGGCAGGTCATGGCCAAGGCATGGCTGTAGATGAATCATTGATTAATTTGTTAAACTTACATTTATGATATTTAATAGCCGTTTAATACCCACTCATCAGGAAGGATCTCTTTCAGGTTAACGCTAAATGGACTGATTCAGTAGTTCGTAAGAACTTCATAGAGTCCGTTAAGCGAAAGAACGATCTGACGTCATCGTTTTGTTTACCGACTCCTATAGTCAACGGATATCTGCAAAACGCACCTCTGGAACCTTCCACCTTTCCTGTTATACCATGGAGATGCCCACACACAACAATATGAGCAAACATTGTTATTTGTTGACACTGTTTGCTCCTATTGTTGTGTGAGGGCCTCTCCATGGTAACAGGAAAAGTTGAATGTTCCAGAGGTGCGTTTTGCAGATACCCGTTGACTATAGGAGTCGGCAAACAAAACGATGACGTCAGCTCGTTCTTTCGTTTAACGGACTGTATACTTTCAGTTTCATTTAATTTCATGTTTCATGTATTTCATGTATTTTATGTATTTTAAATGCTTCTATGCCTGTCCTTCTGACCATAATTTTAAACCAGTAGGCTCCACATATGGTAATGTACCCTGAGCCCTACTCGTATGCGGCATTTTTGTTCGGAGGAAAAATGCTTTATAATTTTTTATAATATTATTTTATGATATGATTAAATAATTTTGAGAAATAATTTTCTATCGTACTTCTTACCATGAAGTTTAACTAGTTGGCTCCACACATGCGGTAATTTACCGGAGCCCTACTCGTATGCGGTATTTTCGTTCGTAGGAGAAAGAATGCTTTATAAGATCATTGCTGCACCTACTCAGTTGCGCATAGCCAGATTGTAACCCACAAATTCCACATAATTAATAATAAATAATAATTAATTCATACCCCGTTATCAGCCATCGGCTCTTTAGGGGGGAAGTTTGTTTTGCCTGGAACTCTTTGCTTTCATTTTACTGTGCTCTTTGGGATAGGATAGGGACGGAAGGAAGCGGCTGTGGCCTATTAATTACGGAAGCAACTCCGGAATTTTCCTGGAGGGACCGTGGGAAACCACAGAAAACCACGGTCAGAGTTGCCGGCCCCGGGATTCGAACCCAGGACCTCCCGATTAGCAGTCGGACGCCTTATCCACTATGCCAACCTGCTTCGGTTAATTCCACATAATTATATTCGCCATAGATCATAAATCTTTCAATCAAAGAGTTTGTTCGTGTTTGTCTAAGTGTTCAATCGCACTTTCTTTATACTAGTACTTATCGTAAGGATAACTACGTCAGTGGATCTGCTGAAATGATCGACTTCCAGGATGGATGGTTATGGCGATGGGCCGCGATAATTTTTATTGCACAAATGTACACATGCATTTGTAAATGTTTTGCCATTTAATTTAAAAC